>BGPR01012861.1:0-43471 GCA_013235015.1 Araneus ventricosus | reverse complement strand
CTTATACAGAATCACTATCGCGGAGAAAACCACAATTCAGCCAATGACGAGCAAGGATGCAATCTTCCGTTGCGCGGTGGGTTTTTTTTTTTTTCGGAGGCTTCTACTTCAGCGATTCTAAAAAGTTCAATCTAGAAAATAAAATGGTATATTGATAGGATGGAATGTAAAATCTACGCAGTGGAAGACTGTATAGATGATTTTCAGTGTTACTAAGATTTAACTCGTGAAAAAATTAAATTTTGTGCAGATCAGTGGATTTTGACCGATAAAAAAGAAACAAAAGTAGAGCCACAATTAAAAGCTTTTTTAATTGAAAATAATTCCTAACAAAGTCTATAATAAGTGGTGTAAAATGCCTGGGTATTTATTTTTAATGGTAAATACTTACCTGGGTTTTTATTTTTCAATTCACTTTATTCATATAAAATAGATATAATGGTTTGTAAATAGATACCCAGATAAATAATATAATTTAATTTTAAATAATCAAAAAATTTAATCAATAAAAATTAAACTAATTAAGTTTTATAAAAACTGAAATATTTATTCAGAAAAATCAAATGCATTACTACATCATGCTTCTGACATAAAATACATGATTTAAATGAAAATACCCTTTTTAATTACAATGAATAAATGAATAATTTTGTATTTTCTGCTTATTAAAAAAAAGAGTTATTTTAGCTTTAAAAAACTCTTTCTTAAACTAATTTTTTAAAAAGGAAATTGTATTTGGTTTTAAAATTATAAAGAGCTGATAATGGAAACTAAACTGAAGGATACAATTGTTCATAATTCTTTTTGGATTAATGAGTCAAAGAAACAGATAATTTCTGATGAAAAGTTACCAGATGTTTCAGTTCTAATCGTTTTAAAATTTATAGTGAATGTGTTGAATAATAGTTATTCCTGAAACTTTTACATTATTTGAAGATGTACCAGGCATTTTACTGCTAGGCGGGGTTCATCTGAATCATCACCTTCAGTACTTAAATGTTCTTGAAACTAAAAGTTTTATGTAGTTTTCATAGTTTGAATTTGTTTAAAACTATATTAATTTTCTATTGCATCCCTTTTTTTTTTTTAACCCAATAGGATATTTGAAACACTTTTTTACGTGTTTTTCCAATTTGGTTACATTGTCATTTGTACTCAACATCACAGTACACTTTTATCTTTTTTTTAACATTAAAAAGTTCCAAGCAAGAGCTTTTTTTCTTTCCCATTATTTTTCTTTACAACATAAAATTTTCCATAATATTAATACATGTGAAGAGAGTAAATCACTCCTCATTAAATCAAAACAAGACAGGCTGACTTGTAGCATGGGATTCTGAGAAATTAAGAATCAGAAATTTCACAAACTCTCTCTGTATAACATAAACAGTTTTCAAAATTATTATTGCATTTTAAGTGCCATTCCTTCAAATCAAAAAAGATAAATTATCCTCCGATCCTGTTTAAGTTCTGGAATATTTCATTTTGAATCCTGATAGCAATTTTTAAAAAAATTTGGTCAGAACTGTAATTTAAAAATATTATACCTTATGTATTATATAAATTTTATGTTTCATTTTGAATCCTCATTCGCAAATACTTTTTTTTTGCAAAATACATTTTTGATTATTTATAAATTTTATGTTTCATTTTGAAGCATATTTCACAAATGCATTTTTTTCTCTCAAAATAGCCAGTTTTTAGATGCTTTAATTTTTAATCACCATTTGTAAATACTTTAATTGCAAAAAAACAACCAGTTTCTGTGTACTTATAAATTTAAATTTTGAATCGCCATTTGTAAATACTTTATTTTTGCAAAATACCTAGTTTTTGGGTATTTATAAATTTTAAGTTTCATTTTGAATCTTAAAATCTTGCTTATCAGATACCAATCTTCCTCCTAATCAAAATTTTCTTCAAAAACATGTTTAATCATTATTAAGCAAATTACCAGGCTGGAATAAACAGGAATTTATTATTGCACTATGTCCTTCACATTATGGATAGAAGATTTCAGAGGGTATATTGGATGTAGATTATTATCATATCGCTCAAGAGCCAGTTCCTCCAGCATTAATAATGTTTACTGCAAATGGAAAAACAATATATGCTCTATTGGAAATTGTTCTTGTCATTCTTCCAAACTGCACCTCAGTGAATTGTACAAAATGTGTTTATTTACCTGATAATGCTGATTAAAATACCAATAGCTTATATAATTATTTATTGTACTATTTGTATAAAGAACATTATTCATTCATAAATAAAATAATGGACACATACATTTCATAATATTTGTATAGTTTTGAAAATAATTTTAAAAAATTATCTATAAATATTTTTATTCAGATGTAAGTGCTCATCATCACATATAAAATATGTATTGAATATTTTCTCGTCAATGTGAACAAGGAACTGTTATGTATAAAAAATTTTAATGTTATTTTGTACATATTTTTTAAAAGTATCTTAGCCTTTAATGCTGTGAACCTGTGTTTTTTGAAAATGATTGTATCTGCATGCATACACAATTTACAACTAAGCAGATACATGAATTTTTTGAAAAGCAAATATATGAAACTGTCAATTGCATACATAGAATTTTTAAAACATCTAGCAGATATCTGCAGAAGAATATTTAAAAGGCTAGTTCATTTTTATAAGTAGCTACATCTATGCAAGAAGCTTCACATATATATATATATATATGAAAAATGTTTTGAATACTTACTCAGAAATGCATCATTATACATAAAGGAATAATAATATTCTTTTGCTAATACTTTACAACAGTATTATATAGATATTTTTATAGTAAACTAATGTTATTTGAAAATGACTGTAATTTTATTTATGAATGAATACTTGTAAGTAAAATTTAGAAATAATTTTTGATATTATATAATGTTAGGAAAATATCAATTATGGTTATTATGTATAAATGTTGATTCTAAACAAGCTGGTCTTCATTCAGGTAATTCAACAAGCATATTGAAGTTGCTAAATCTTCTTATTAGTATTCTGACAGTTTAAAAATCACTATTGTATAAATAGTGAAAACCTTGAGCAGTTTAATAATCAATCAAATATCTATGAATTCCTTAATATCCACATTTCAGTTTAATGTTTCTTTAAAAGTAATTAACACGAATACATATTATTGTTTGTTTTAACTCAACAAAAATGCTGTTTATTCAATTCAGACACAAATAAATATACAATAAAAAACTATATAAATTATGAATACTTGGAAAGGACTAACACTGTTGATTATTTTTGTTGCAGAAATATGTACGAAACTATGTATGGATGTACTAAAGGGTTAGAACAAAATTTTATTGAATGCCATTTAAGTGAATAAAGCAACTTTCAGTAATGAAAGCTTACTTCAACTTTGTATAAAGGTGATAGGAAATAGTTTAAAAATGACATTTGAATTTGAGTGAAAGTTTAACTTCCAAACAGTGACAGAAGGCTTTATTGTCGACAGTTCATGGGCATTTCCTTCATTTAAATTATAAAAATTAGGTTTTTGTTAGATACTAATCAACAATCAGCGGCAAACTCAAACGTAAACAAAGCATATTCTGCGAACCAGTTGCCGCTTTCCGATTGGTCGGAAGAACCACACAATTCGGCTGCAGTTGAAATATATTTTGATGTTTTATAATTTAAATTGCATCTGTTCGTTGTAGAACATTGCATTTTTAATAAATATTTAATGTTTTCTGTCTTTTCATTGAATGCTCAAGTTTCCCCCCTACTTAATAATAATTCTGCATTTTCTAGCTTAGTTAGCTGCCCATGTCCTGCGGCCTATTAAGGTCTCACGAGATTTCTAACTACGTCACACTTTGCAGACGAGTTCTCGCAATTTTCACCAACTAAATGACATACTCCATTCTATTTTCTTTTCGTCTAGATACATTTTTCCACCCCTTTATTTTACTCTAAACCTTTTATGGATTTCAATTTTAGTCTTACTTGCGGACAATTTCTTTCTATTTTCAAAACATTTATGCTGATCCTGCTTCATGAATAACGATTTTCGGTAGAAAAAGTAGTTGTTTTTCTTATCAGAGTATTCAAGACCCCTCGAAATTAGAACAATTTTACGTTAACACCTATTTTATAACTTCACTATATTCTATTTAAAACCTGGCTTCTGAAACTTTCTTTTCTGCTCTTGACCCTCAAGTATTCATTGAAGTAGAAAATTTATTTTTTATTCAGGGATAAAATACAGGACAACAAGAATTTTAAGGGATAATGAATATTGCGTCACCGGATTTATTCCATATGATGAACAGTTTAAAAGTCTACGGTAATTGCACGAAACAAAAGGAACTTTATTATTTAATTTATTTAAGCAAAAAGTTTGTGCTCAAATCTTTTCATTAACGTTAATCTTCATTGATACAAGTGTGGAAATAAGCATTTAAGCAAATTTGTTTTTATGAAGAGGGACATCGGACATGTGCACAAGATGGCGGCGACGTCGGGTTTCCATTGCTTAAAGCGGAAATCATACCAGCGTGCATAAACTTGTTTCCAAAGGTTCTACCACTATTTTGAAACAAAACATTTCTATTTAAAGTTTCATTTTTTGACATTACCAAAGAAAGATGACAAACCCAGTTTCATATAATCTAAAGCCTAATATCTATTAGGGCTGGTAAACGAATAATACAGAAAGAACAAATTTATGGTGACTTTACTTGTGGACGTTCACAGACCAATTAATTAGAGAGGGGCTATTCTCCACTAGACTTCGCAACTAACAAATGCAGATTTTATTAAATTAGTGCGCACTAAATCTATTTGTGCATCTTGCTCAAAAAATAGTAAAGTTGATGTTTGGATTGATTACTTTCTTTTTTCAAGATGTATTTTATTGAAGCCGCCCATCTTCCATTCGCCTAATTTCAGCCCATCGTAATTCTTCAGATAAATGATGTCGAGTACTCATTTTTAATAAGTGGCTACTCGAAATTTCGTTACGAATTTCCAATTTACAGAACTTGCATATACTTTCAAAAGCGTCGAAGCATCTTTTCCAATCCAGAGAAGAAGAATAAAAAATATTTTTCTTTTGGTATATTTTGTGAATAGCAAAACTGAAATACATAGCATGATTTTTATTCACACTTGGATGACCTGGCAAGGGCCTTCTTTGACCTCTAGAGAAAGGAATTTAAAACTCAGATTTTGTAATCAACATTTAACCGCTCCTGCTTTTAGGAATCTTGTACCTATTCTCATACTTGTGCTTATATACCTATCGAAGTATAGAGATCTGTGATTTTACTCAAAATTTTAACCTAAATGCAAAAGTTAAAATTATACAAGATTCAGTTGTGTGTTGGTTGAATTCAAACACGCTCATGAAAACAATAAAACAGTGTTTAATTCGGATGTTTCATAATCGAATAAGTATTTGAAGAAGTTGTGTTTATAAATAAGGGGTGTAGTGGAGCCGGAACTGCTTTTTTTACAAGAAATAAACGAGAGAAATTGTGAAAATGTCCTTAAAACAACGCGAGTTTTGTCACCTAGGTTAGAGTGCACTGCTTATTTTATTATTATACCATTGTTATAAATGCAATAAAAATCAATTAATTTCAATACGAGAGTAAATTATGAATGAGAAAGAGCGGTAGATTATTTTTACGCGTCAAGTAATATTTAGAGAAAGAAAGTTGGAACTTTAGCTGTTGAAATAAACATTCTACCCGACCTACTGTAAGGAGTTTTGTACTTAATCTCATCCTTGTGCTCAGATGCAATCGAATTACAAAGATCTGTGATTTCACTCAAAATTTGAACGTAAAGGCAAAAAGGAAAATTATGGAATATTCATTTGCGTGTTAATAGAGGTTAAATATACTCATGGAAAACAATAGAACAGTTTTTATAACGGATGTTTCAAAATGCAATAAATATTTGAAAGAAGCGTTTTCATAAATATAATAAGAAAATTAATTAACCAGTATAAGAAAGGTTTCTTCTTCTAATACGATTGCTTTCCAGTGTAAATAACGTCGTTCCATGGCGAATACATTGCCAGGAAATAGAATGACTCTTACGAGAATTTTTCTTATTACATCTAAAATTAAATCTTTTGGAACACTTTATTCAACAGTTTTTATTATATTGTCTCATTCATAAACTTTTCATTTTGATATATCTTTATCCTTTATTTTAATTTGTTTTGAACCGTTGAGTTTCTCGTAATGCCCTCATGAGCGACTTTTCTGTAATTAGATGCATAATAAAGGATTTTGCTGATTTAGGGGTCTATTCTGGTACCCCCGGTTGGGTTCCGTTGTTAACGTGCGGAGCCCAACCCAACCGGGGGTACCAGAATAGACCCCGAAGTTATGATTTACAGAAGGAGGATCTGTTGAGATAGACCTTTTTTTTTGGTGAATACTATGCGCTTAGAACAACCACAACATGAAAGCAGGAGGGTTTTAGTTTGAAGAGTTTGGATACAGGTCTTGGAGAAATGCGCAATGCGGCGTTTGCTGGGTTGGGGGTCTTCGCGGCTACCATTCATTTATACCTTGAAACATAGATCAGAACTGGGATTGATCTAGCATGTGCAACATTTCATAACATATTTTTGAGTTTTATTTTGCTATGTTTAGTTATATATATATGCACAAAAATAATACAAATGCAGAGATTAAATACAGATTTAACTGCAGATCTGTTAGTATTTAATTAATATTTTGGGGTTTGTTTCCTTATTTGAAAAGACAAGTTATTTTTTCGGTACATACTAGCTCAAAACTATTCTTTGCAATGTATATGAATTATTGATTGGAGAATCTACTGCGATAGATTGTTTTATTTATACGATAGGATAGTACGAAATATGATGTAGAATTATTCAAGAAAGTCAAAGGGAAGAGTTCTCTTGATGGTGAGTAACGTATTTGAACAATTTAATGATCATTTTTCTGTAACTTCATTCTCTTTAGACGTTTGAAAAGTTTGTTTGCCAAATTTCATCCCTTCAGATAGATGCATTTCTTAGTTACTGTGTTGGCAACACTGGACCCCATCTCCAAGCTTCCGACAGAATCCATCGCGAGGTCATTTCAGCTTCGATGTCACAATTAACGTGCATCAGACCCATATACACGACGGTTGTTTTCTGGAATCAGGTTTGAAACCTGAAGCATCCGGTTCCGAAGTCGAGACTTTCCCAGCAGGCCAACGCGGCCGGCATGCACTCAGACGGCACTTCACTTTAACAGATTTCGTCCAACATTTGAGAGAAATCTATAATTTTGATATAAAATCTATAAATCAGATTTGATCCGTTTAGTTCTATGTGTTTTTTAGTTACGGTGCTCACAGCCAGAAAGATTGGCTGAGAAGATATAATCACAAAAATATGTTTTTCAGGTGTGTTTTTGTCTGATTTGGCGCTATACAGGACAAACCGTTGCACCTATATCTAACAAATTTGACACAGACATACTTTGGAGAGCGGAAATTCGGACATGGGAACAATTATTTTCAAAAATGTTTCAATTTAGTAGAGATAACGTTCGAAATTATCATTAATCAAATCTAATTTTTGCACCACATTTAAATACCAAAAAACCTTACCAATGATATCAATGCAATTGTCGTCCAGTTTTTATTTAATTGTAACATTTTTTTAAATTTTTGATGCCTAATTTAAAACAATTGTTTTCATTGTTGAAATTTAAATTCAAACCGATATCATTTTTGAACAAAAATTTAATAGCAACTTTCTCTTCCATTCCTGAAATCTAAGGATCGAAGATTCAAACTAATATCTCTCCCTTCAAAATTACGCCCCTGATAAAGGATCATCTTAAAAGTGGAGGATAAAAGCCAAAAGAAGTTTCTGAGTGTTTAGAGATAGGTGAAGTTGACTCCCTTCGGCAAGGAGAGAATGCTGTTCCAATCGATATGTTAAGATAAAATTGATAAATTTTCATGTAATCTTAAAAAATTCTAGAAATTTCCATTTATTCATCTTTCCCACTCTACTTCTCTAATAGCGACATGAGATTTTTACGGTATTTGATACTTGTCAATCAACTGGCGCAACAATGAGATTTTCGGAGATCATTTCACCCACTTTCTTACCGAACGAAAGCAGGTATTTTCGTTAAACACTGAAATTCATACTCAGCAGTGGAAATTCCATGAAGGAAACATAAATTGATTGTTAGTGGAATTCAAATATTGAAAACATACAATCTTTAAAAAAATGAAATACAACCCAATGGCAGCTCATCCATAAGGGCTGCAGAGCTTCAACCCTTACGGATGAGCCGCCGACATTTTTTAATTTTTTATTTTCGTTTCAATTCTTATTTGCTTACTTTCCCACTCCGAGAGTCCGATGATCAATGAAAATTTGGAAAAAATAATAAAAATGTGAAAAGTAGGCAGAAAAGGAATCAGCAATTAACAGAAACACAGGTCGCGACTGCAAAGCTGGTAGCCTTTCAAAGCATCAAAGTTCGCCCACTATGCACAGCCGAGCGATGATTCGGGAGAAAAAGCCACAACTTCTCTCTTTTAATTTATAGGTAAAAGAGCTGTATTTTGCCCAGCTCTGGTTGACATGGGGCCAAAGGGAAAGAAACATTTTTTTCCTTCGCTTCCACCGAAAATATTTCTCCGCTTCCTTCTTATGTCTTTATTCGATTTCTCTCTTGGGTTGTTTATGGGTTTCTGTTACGCTTCATGTTGCTTCGACAGGAACATGGCTGGTTTATTGAATATTCGTTTTCTTTGGTGGAAGTTCAAACTTCCAAAAAGGGTATGCAGGCCCGTCTTATCCAATGGGCTAATTGAGCTGTAGCCCAAGAGAGGCATACATCCAAGAGCGTCTATTAATTTACTATACTATTTTGAACCCAAAAAATTATTTCAATGTTATTTATAATATGCTAACTTAAAAATAATGATAAGAGAATTTTTTATCTCCTCAACTTCTTTTATTAGTATTTCCGTCGGTTCATAGGAAATCATATTACTATTGCTGTTCTGATGGGGAGCCAAATTATTGTAGCCCAGGCCGCACAGGGGAGTATTTGTACCGAAATCCTGGCCAAAAGTTTAAAATTTGAAATGTGCTCAACAATTGTAGAACTGGTATTTTATACTAGCTGACTAATTGGTACGTCGGTCAACGTTTATCTCAGGAGCATGAGTAATATTCATTAGCTCCTAGCATCAGTTGAAAAACAGATTTCTTCGTTAGTAGACATGCTTTTTATCACATTTCAGCTTTAATGTAGCGTTTTAATTTTTTTTTGGTTATATAAACTGATGTATTGAAGTTAAATCAATTTTATATGTTAAATAAAAGTAAGAGCTTTGTTTTAAATTATATATTAATTAGATTAGTTTTATTTTCAACATAATAAAAAATACAAGAGTTAAAAAAAGTTAATTTTTATGCCTTTTTAGCTCTAATTTATATATTGTAAAAGATTTTTAAAGGTGCGCCGGGCTTTTTCTGTTCTTTTTTAAATTACAAACATAATGGTCACAATACTGAGGGCCAATTTCAAAGATAAAATATTGGGCATCTTTGCGCCATTTTTTATATGATTTTTTTATAAAATAACTTTTTCTATTTTCGTGATTATATTATGACATTTTTCGACAGAAAGTAAGTTTACTACTTCTTAGGGTTCATTTTCGATGTTGGCGTGTCGTAATCCTTTTAATGGGGAAATTGGTGCATGTGTCGACGTTTGATAGGGACGTTCGGAAACAGAGCCAGTTTTAATTGCCGCGGAGGCCCGTCATGCAGTGCACTACGCATGCCTAGCCAGGTCGGGGTTTCCGTTTATGATTTTACGTACTTCTAAATTACTAGACCAATCTGCGTGCACTTTAAACATGAAACATCAGATATTATAACCGAAGAAATTCCTTATAATACAGAAGTACTAACTGTAACAAGCAAAAAGGACGAAGACTGCCCCGACATGGGCCCTTTTCGTAATCCTTTCACTGTGCGCCCTTCTTGTGAAGTTGTATCAGCCGAACGCAGCGCCACTGTTCGTGAAATTCAGCGATTACGAAAAGATCTTCGTAAATATAATGTATTTAAACGCATAATTCAGAAGTTTGGCAAAAAAAGAGACGCATTCAGTTCGAAAAAAGAAGAAAACATTTATACACATTTTTTAAAAATTTTAAGGGAGAACATGATGACCAGACCTCGTTTATACATGTACCGACTATGTAAGTAGTTATCCATAACAAGTGGCAACTAATTTAACATGCTCTTTGAGACCGAGACATCTGATAATATTCCTATTCCTTTGATTTTTACGAGTGAGGAAAGTTGCCCAGATTAGAAATTCAAATGTAATTATTGGCTAAAATTACTTAAATGGCGTTGTTTTATACATAATTTTAGCTTAATAATATTATGAAAAGCTATTACCATTCTTATGGTTTTAAGAATATTAATGATTTTAAAATTAAAATGTTTCATTGATTATCTCTTAATAATTTTAATTAAAATTATTAAAACTCGCTTAATTTATTACCTTTTTCTAACATATGCAGAAACCGGTGGCAGAACAGACAATATACTTTTTTTGGCAATGAAACGGCTAAAGGTACAAATGAAACATCTAATCAGCGTTTGTTTAAAATAATTTTTTTCTACAGTTATTTCCTATAGGTAAGATTTTTCTTTAATATTGATGTTCTGTGTGGTTAAGTTATGCTATGACGAACTTGCTCATGTTACATATATTTTTTCGTTTCTCTTCTAATATTATAGAGAATATACAACTTCTTTTTCAGCAATGTATCTGAAGCTGCTTCCATCCTAAAATAGTTCGACATTTGTGCACCGCTTTTATAGTAAATAAAAAATATTATATAAATTTTCAATTTACTGTTCTACAGGTTATCTTGCTCAGGCATTTTCAATCAATAAAGCGCGCAGATCTCTTCATCTGCGGTGCTGTGTCAATGACAGCAATATATTATATTCTGATAAGTATAAGTCAAATTCGCAAGATATTTAATCATATGCAACACCGCGCTGTTTGTGTCATTGAAGATTAGCCATTATAAGCTGTCTTCATTAAATGAGGTCGTTTCATTCATTCTTTCAAAACCCAAGAGAGTCGACTCAACCTTATAGCTTTAGAGTGGCAGGTTGACTCTCCGGGAGGAGGTCGTTCAGCATCCAATCCATTTATCTTCGCGATTAAAATCTTACAAGAATCTTAGGCCTGAAAAAGACCAAAATTTGATTTGAAATTTTATTGCTATACGGCCATTCCCGTCGGAACAAATAAAAAAGAACAATTCTTTTAGAATATTTTTTGCCGATAGCAAGGCAAAAAAATACAGACTGAAGGAAACTTCAAGTGTCTCCTTCAGTCTGGAGAATGTCTGAGCTGCCAGAGGAAGCGAATGTTGAGCTATGAGATGAATTTTCCTCTCCGTAATCACTTTTAAGCTCTCCCCTTAGCTTAATTTATTGCCAAATAATAGAAAACTTAATGGTAACTACAGGCGCCTGGGTTGATGTGTAGTGTGATGGGATCAGTGGATCTTCCTGGCAAAAGCATGTAAATCCTTAATTATAATCTGAATGTGTAATTTCAACATAACAATCTGTACCATTCTAAAACAATGTTCTGTCTAGAAAATAACTAATGTTTATTATGGCGACAAAGTGTAAGCATCTGAATTCGTAGCTTTTCGGAGATGACTTTCACTTTGTTAAAATCATTTCTTAGTAAACACTTGCCAAATTTCAAGTTCATAGGCTTCATAATTGGAAGGATTTGTGATCAATCAATCGGCGAGTGGTATTTGGCATTTGTATATACAAAAATTGGTGGGAGGAATAACATTCAGCATTGCCGGATCGACAATAGAATTAAAATTCAATCTCAAGAGCATGATTTTTATTCACACTTGGAAGACCTGGCAAGGGCCTTCTTTGTTACAGTTCCTTGAGAAAAGCTCTAGAGAAAGGAATTTGGAACTTCAGTTTTTGCAATCAACATTAACTCCTCCTGCTTTTAGGAGTCTTGTGCCTATTCTCATCCTTGTGCTTATATACATGCCTAATTACAGAGATCTGTGATTTCACTCAAAATTGAACCTAAATGCAAAAGCGAAAATTATGCAAGAATGAGTAGCCTGTTAGTTGAGTTCAAACACGCCCATGGAAACAATAAAACAGTGTTTGTTTCGGATGTTTTATAATCGAATAAGTATATTGAAGAATTTTAGTTTATAAATCAGGGGTGTAGTGGAGCCAGAACTGCCTTTTTTCACGAGAAATAAACAAGAAAAAATTGTGAAAACGTCCTTAAAGCAGCGCGATGCTTGTCATCCAGATTAGAGCTTACCAGTACTTCTTTTAGAATGCCGTGGCTGTAGCTATTTTAGTACTACACCACTGCAATAAAATATAAATATTAGATGCGATAAAAAAATCAACTAGTTTTCAATTATAAAGAAAACTCTGAAAAACGGGAGATAATTTTTATGCATCAAGTAATATAATGAGAACGAATAAAAATGTTTAAAAATAGAGAGAAAATAAATAATTTCTTTGTTTAAAATGTAGAATCTAGTACGCTTGCTTCACCAATGAAATCACGAAGTTCCATGGCGATTGCATTGCTAAGAAATAGAATGGCTGTCAATGTAATTGCTATTATTACTTCTAACATAAAATCTTAACAATTATTACTTAAATGTGAAAATTAACAAATTGGTTACTTATAAGAGCATTGTGCTGTCTCATCACCAAGGTCATAGGTAGCATAGCCATTAGGTCTTAGCCTTGTTAAATATTTTACTACATTTGGCGAATTATCGCTTCAGAAAATTCAAGTTTGTAGACAGTACAGTGTTCTAAGTCTTCAAGCGAAAACTCGCCTTTCAATCAATAAACAAAAAGTGAAAAATATTTTTCTACTGCAGATTTTTAAAAATGGCAGAAAAATATGAAATTAATTCTCTGAAGAAAGCATGAACATACTTTGAGATTGCCTGATTTTAATGATTAACAAAAATAAAACAAAAGAAAGCTAAATGCAAATTCCAGTTTTCACGTTTAAAAAACTTATTACTTTGAAATAATTGCATTAAAATACTTCAGCAATGCAATGAAAATTAAAAAATTATCAAGTGAAATAAAAATTTTATAAGAGAGGTATTAAAATGACTTACGAAGGGTTAAAAATTTTGGGTGCATTGAAATATAAAAAAAATCAAAATATGAAACAAAAATTTACCATTTAAGACACACAACCCAAGAAAAGCAAAAAGTTTTATAAAGTATATTTTTACATGTGCAAACTAAAGGATGCGTATACTATGAAGTAAAGACGCAGCATTGAAATAAAATCGGTGTCTCTGAAAAGCTTTTTTTTATTTTATGGTTTCCTGCAATTACATGATTCGAGTTTGGCGTAAAATCATTCTGATTTTATTTAAATTCTAATCAATTAAAATCTAAAAATCCTTTCTTCGTAAACACCTACAACTAAAAAAGCAACTGCCAGTCAAATTTCATATTCCTAGCTAAGTGGTTTAGGCTATGCACTAATGTGTCAGTCATGACATATTCTTTGATATATTCAGGGTGTTCAAAAAGAGTTTTGAAAGAATTAGAGGGATGATAATACACATCCATTTTTTCGCCAGAATACGTAGAGCACAATTTTTAATACACAGAAAAAACAAAATCGTTATAACAATTGTTCAAAGCAGCTCCCGTAGAAGTCATTGCGCAGGGCACAACGACGCACGTAGAAACGTCAATCGGACACTTTGGAAGATTTCGGGTGTTTCCTGGATTAATGCTGCAGCAGTCATGATCCTCGCAATCAGATTGTACATTATGAGATTCTCTCTACCGTTGGTGTTGTTATTAAGCTTGATGAGGGGCTTCCATCTCAGAGATAGTCCTCGTCAGCTGACCTCGGTTCGAAATTCCGAAATCTATCTCAAAATAACCCTCTTGTTGCTTCTATACGAGACGTTAATTAAACTAAACTAAAAAACCTCTAAGAGACCTTCGGTTGTCTCGCAAACTCAGTTGAAGCGAAACGAAGATCAAGGGGTTAGTGTCTGATGAGAATTCTAGTTACATCATACTTTGCAAACACATTTTCGCTATTTTCACCCACTCAAAAGGATTTAGAGCTACAGGAGGTTTCACTTCTTCCCGTGCAGCCGGGGGAGAAGGACTTCGTGTACTCACTTTTTTTTTAAATGAAGAAAAAGTTTCAAAGAAGCCTTTATTTACCCTATTTTCTAAAACGCAAAGCGCGATCAATAATACGCGACAAATGAAAAGATTTTAGCATACCCTATTTAGACTTAAATTTGACTTTTAAATAATTATTAAAAAGCAAATTCCTTCGGAAAAACGGTTCTTTAGTCCCTGATACTTCAGCAATAAATCCCTAAAGCATCGTATATTTTTGAATTCATTAAATTTTGAATGAAAGTCCGCCATCTTGCATTTTTCCAAAAAACACCATAACTCACCAATAGACAATGATAGGAAAGGGTTTGGTGGTGTACAATGCTTTTTCCTATTGTCGCTGTTTGAATAATAAAATAACACTGACAAAAGCCATCTGCCATTATTCAAACCCAAACAACATTTTATGCGAGCATTGACAGATACATTCAGACACCACGCACTGCCTGACATATCGCATTAACCCTGCAGGGTTAATATTTGTGAAAATTATCTCTATAATGGAATTAACTACTATAAGCAGGTTCTTGGTATTTCTATGGGTTTGTTGTTTTTCAAGTGCACTAGCCGATTTATTTCTCCACTCATTTAAGAGGGATTTAATTAATAATGAAATTGTTTATGGTTTTCGTTTCATTGATGACCTTTTAGTCTTTAATCATAATAATGTTAACTCCATTTTCAGCTTCTATCCAAAAGAACTCAAATTAAATAAAACTAATAATGAATTGAACAAATGTAATTTTTTGGATCTAGAAATTGAAATTAGGAATTCAGATATTTTTGTCGGAATTTTTGACAAGAGAAAGGAATTTAATTTTAAGGCTATTTCACTTTGCAACTTTCAGACAAATCTTCATTTTAAAATCATTAAGAACTCTATTTATTCTCAAATTAATAGGATTAAACACATCTGTAATAACCACTCTTCTTCAGTCAAAGCCTTAGATAATTTAAATAATAACTTAAAGGATAACGAATTCCCTTTTTGTTTCCTTAAAACTTGATCTTTTTAAAATTAGTTTTTGTTCTCCTGAGAAATAGTTCGAATCTTTATTCATAGATGTAGTTACTGGATAGCTTCTAGATCGTTGATTGTTTTGTATCTATAGCGTCATTTTTCTGCTTGGCTTGCTTCTGAAAGAAGGTAAAATTTTTATCTCTTTCTTCTGATTATGGATTGGAAAAAATTTTGGATTTATGTTCTTTATTTGGTGTCCGGACAAGATTGAGACCAGAGGAAGGAATAAATTTTGACTTTTTGTCATTCCTTTCCACAGAAAATCTTGTTCCTTTTTGAACTAAAAATGGCGTGTGGTTTCTGATGAGTGAGCCATTTTAGTTCCTTTTCATTTTGAATAATTTCTTAACAAATTGTTCTAAGTATTGGTAAACTTTTGGTTTTTCTATAGTTCTTGTTGTACTTTTTTAAAAATTTCTGTTGAAGCAATTACTTTTTGCTGCTGCGTTTGCACGCAAAAACGTCTATTGTTTACATTACTTTTCATTTTATCATTGTTTTGTTTTAATTTATTTTCTTTTAATATAAATTTCTATTACTTGTTTTTGTATTTCGTTAGATTTGGCTGCATATGCGCCTTTCTATTTAATGCAAAATATGTTATTTTTTTATTTTATTTTAATTAAAATTTAATTAATTAATTTTGCTAAATTTTAAGAATTATATATATCCATAGTAGACGACGGTATTAAAATAGTGGTAAACAATTCTGTAAATCTTCTAATTTCCCTTGCGTTTCTCACCACTATTTAAAACTCTTCCAATTATTGTAGTTTCTTGAGCTCCATTTTTAAAATTTTATTTATGTTCGTTTTGACACGTTTTATTTTTGTTTTCTCAGATCTGATTTCATTTTTGATCATTGAACTTCCGGTTGAAAAAACTTAATATTTCTCAAGTATCCAAATGCTATAACCAACTTTTCTCCCACAACAAGGTCATCTTGAATAGCATTTCTCATTAAATTTTCTTTTCTTTTTTGGTAAGTGCACAAAAAATTCTATTCTAAAATTTCCTAAATCAACACGAGATTTTTTTCTTAAACCAAATTTCGTAGGAAGGTTAACATTTTGGAATAGCTTCTTTGTGATTTAAAACATTTGTAGCAGTGATATTAGCTTTACTCTATGATTTTTCTAATAATTCTTTTGAATGGAGTTTGGATTTTGCGTTTTCAATAGAAATCTTGTTTCCCCATTCAGTAGCGCCTTTTTACTCTTTGGTATAAGTCATTGTTTTGTTGGTGATTAATGCCTTCTCTTTTGGAATTTCAGAATTATTTGCTTCCGTAACTTCTTTAGTCAACTGTTCTTTTAACATAAAAACTGCACTGATTTTAAAGTCGCTTGAACGATAAAGGAACTTAAAAGTGATCGCGCTCGAGGCAACACTTTTCCAGCTGCTCATCTTTCCTTTCTTATTCTGTTGTATTACTTGTGCTGTTTTTAAAGTTATTCAGAACTTGAATTTGGTTTGGGCGCATAATTGTTTTAGTGGAAACTGCGTTCACGCTATTCAAAGTATTAATAAAAGGAAGAACAATACATAAATGTTAAGAGCGAAGTGATGTTTACGATAACCAATAACTCCTACGGATACAGTTTGTGAAATTAATATAAATGTTTTTCATAAAATTACTATTTAATTTATAAATGAAAAGTAATTTTATTTTCATAATGTTGCATAACTAAGCGATGGATTCTCTTTATACTTAAATTTAAATGAATTAGATATATAATTTTTATGAAAATCTCACGAGTTAATTTTCCCTTTAATAAAAGAAGTAAAATCAGATTCTTTAAATCTAATTGAAATGTTTCACATTTTAATTATAAATAGCAATTTTACATGGTTTGCTTTCATTTATCACCAAAAGTCTTAAGAACCGGTTTTATTTTAAAATGGCCGAGACTAAAGCGTCCATTGTTTGATAAAGAATGCAATTTTTCTCTATCGGTACGATGATTCCGCATATTTTCTTTCAAACATTGAAAATACCATATTCCTTAGTTTACTTTTGATATCATTACAGGAATGATTGCACTTCCGACACGATTTTTATGTTGTTACGTCAGTAAAGATGCACCTTTTTCGCAGTGTTCCACTTTCATTCACTTACACTACACGTCTGGCTAAAAACAAATTTCAGGTATGCGAGTACAACGGAATTATAATACTCAAAATATATAAACGGCGAGTATTTTTAGAATAATGGTACATATAAATTATACCACCAGACATGAGGAAATTAATAACTCGTTTCGTTGGCGGGATCATTTGATATTTATCAAACATATATAAACGTTTTCATCATATTTCACAAAAGTTTTTAAATTTTTAATGATAAAGAAAGAGGTTTCCAAGAGGAGTATTTCTAATCATAAGAAAAATAAAATAATGCAGCATTTTCAAGTTTAAGAGATCAGGCAATGTCTTAGGTTTTAAAAATTTTAAAAGCCTATCTTGCGCTAGTCCAAACAATTTTTCAAAAAGAGACTGTGAACAAAGCCCATCGAACAAAAGCAAAAATTCTAGTGATACGAGCTAATTTACAAAAGACCGACACTCAAATCTCATTTGAGAAATTTATATATATATTTACATTATACAATTGAATTAAATAGTGGTAAAATAGCAAAATTAATATCTCAGTAATGAGCTCTTTCTACGTTCGCATTAGTGCGCATTTCAAAAATTAATATGTTTTAAAAGGCCGAAATGCAGAGCAGATCCATATCAGAATTTAAAAAATGAAATGCTTCGCAAAAAACTGTGTCCTCACAAGAACAAGTAAATACTGATACGTTGCTTTATAGCTGAATTTAAGTATGGGAGCTTTTTGCAAATACATAAATCTTAAAAAATATCGTGAATTCATCGAAACTAAGATAAGTACAAGAAATTCTTAACGAAAAACGAATACTTATGCAAAAACTTTGCAATATCAAGATATATTAGAAATGATGCACGTGAATATGTGAATTGATTATATGTATTCACCGATAAATTTGTAGGCTTCTCAAAGAATTTCATATCTACTAATAATAAATGAGAATGTGTGTTTGGCGCTCTACAGGACAGAACGCTGGCCTTAGAGCTACGGAATTTAATAGAAATATACTTTGCGGAGTGGGAATGTGTGTCGCGGAGCCGGTTTTTTAAATTTTCAATAATTAAAAATTAAGCAAAATTTGGCCGTTTTTTTCTTCATAACTTTCGACACAAAAATGATTTTTGTGCAACCTGGAAAACAAAAAAATACATTTTTCATGATTTCAATTAAATTGCCGTACAATTTTATCTAATTTTAATAAATTTTTAAAGATAATTTTAGGCATAATTTACAACATACTTTTAATTACTGCAATGAAATTCAAATAGTTTTCATCGTTAAAAGAAATATTTTATCGCATGTTTCTTTTCCATTTCTGAAAGCTAAGACTATATCCTACTGGATTTTACTTCCTTTTTCCATTTCATCAATTTTTCTGCGAAATCTGTCCTCAAGATAATATGTTTATTACAAAATATATCCAGCAAGCTGAGAGATTATGGTTGCTATATTTTTACGTCTTTTTATCAGTATGTTTTCAGCCAGTTAACAAGTTACTGGACGTAAAATGTGCCATTCCATTTTAATGTTGAAATCTAACGAATGTGTTTTTAAACGATGTTGAGAAAATTAACAACTGCAGAAGAAAACAAAACACTACGTCTTTCTACAAAAAACAATGCCGATAATATTTTAGCCTAAAAGATACAACCATGAACTATAAACACAGAAACAACAACCCCTTTAAACATCAAATTCCATCTCGTATTATAATAAATATTTCGTCTTGTTCGTCCTGCTTTTACCTTTTCTTATGCTTCTTACGTTATGCTTTTACCACATAACGTTAAAATTATAATTTGCAACTCCGAAAGGTTGTAGTGTTCATTTGAAGAGTAATATTTACGTGAATATTATAATTCAAATCTGCAACAGCATATTTTACACGAGGAATAAGAAAGTGAAGTGCAGTTAGATGTTACATGACACGGACAGTTACTTGACTTTATTAGAGGCGTATATATAGACGAGAAACAGATCAGCTGCAAAGCTACGAAAAGAACGCGGGTTAAATGTTTGAAGTTTAAACTTACTTTGTTAAGGGATCCATGATTATCAGATTATGTAGAAGAGATTCAATTGAAATTATATTCCCGGCGAACAAGTTGGTTACCGTATGGAGCTAGATTTAAATAAAATTCTTATACCTGTTCTTCAAAGCATTATGCGCGATTCGATTTAGCATCCTCAAGCGGTATCACGTTGCTTAAGTATCACTTAGGTCGCAGAGTAAGTATGCAATTCTTTGCAACAATTTTCAGTTTATTGCAAAACCGTAAAAGTTAACCGTTAGTCGCACTGAATGATTTAGTAAAACAGGTGTACAGAATAAGAACTGAGAATTAAAGTCATAAACGTGCCCCATCCGTTTCATTGTGTATTCAATTTATATCCGCGTCTGTCCTCCTGCTGCACAGTAATTCGCAGCGCTAGATTTCCCGTAGGGTCAAGCTAGGCCATGGCCTAGGGAGCAATTATCAGGGTACGTATATACAGAAGAAATAGGTAGTAACCAAATATTAACAATTTCAATAATATTTTCAAAAGACTGTAAAAAATGATGTTTTTGAAATTTTCATTCGTTACATTAAGTATATTGAACAATAGATCTTTTCGTCTTCTGTGTACTCTCTTGCCCTTGCACTTCTTTGCATTGAAATCTATTTAATAAGATGTGCCCACTTCAATGACCCTTCAAGCCTATTCGCGACAAAAGCGCGATCGGAGAAGTTTTAGTAAGTACTTCACACGATTTCAAAAAATTCGATGAATTATTTTTGCAGGTGTTAATGTTATGTGATTTCATAAGTAGTGTAATTTGGAAATAAAAATTTAATGTGGTTCAAAGATTATAAACATTGCATTAAGTGATTATATATTTCAAAGATAAGCTATTTTATATTAAAGATAAAGTGTTGTATATTAAATTGAAGATTATTGTATTAGCTTGGCAAATACGGCCCTGGCAATTCGTCAATTCAACTCAATTTTTTTTTAGGTGCAGTCGAATTTATGCGTAGGTTGGCAGTTATATTTATTATAACCACTGGGCAGAAGCCTGATCTCGCTACTGTCGTTGATCCATGCAGAGTGGTAGACAAATTTAGGGCGCCATCTATGTGCAATCAGAGAGAGAGAGCTAAGTTAATAATTTGCTCCCAGACAGAGAAACTGCCTTAGTAAAAAAGGGTAAAGCCAGGGCCGGATAAAGGCCTCTAGGGGCCCTTAGGCAATGCAAGTCTCCTGGCTCCCTTTTTCAATCCCCAACTTCCAAAACAGATATTTTAGTACTGACTTTAATTTAATCTCTATATTAGCAGTTTTAAGTAGCAAATTTTCACGAGCTAAAATGGTAGAATATTTAATAGCGGATCACTTTCAACAGAGTTGATTTCAATATATCGCGTATAGAAAAGGCAAAATTTAAAAATAATTTTATACAAACATCAACATATTTTTTAATTTATAAAAAAAACTTAATATAAAGCTTGCAAAAGGTAATTAAGTAGGAATGTTGTTAGAATAATGTTCCAAAATTTCAACGATACGCGATTTTAACTTGAATAAATTCGACTGCACGCCTTTGTAAATTAAATAAAAAAACCAAAATTATTATTAAGTAGTACCTCGTGGTTAATTAAGTAGCATCCGAGGTAATGAAGTAGTACCCTTGTATTATTAAGTAAAACCTCGGGATTGTACCTCGAGGCCCCTTAAATGCGGGGCCCATAGGCAATTGCCTACTTTGCGTATTTGATAATCCAGGCCTGGGTAAAGCGCCAAACTCAGAATTATTAATTCACGGTTTTTAATTAATGTCGATGTAAATAAACATTTTAAAATCAAGCTCTATATTTAAATCAAGATCTATATTCTTATACATTATTTAAATATTTCTTTCAGCGTATACAGTGAACATATAATTGAATAATTCGAAACTGACCATAACAAATTAGCAATTCGATTTATTAAAAGATTCAAATTAAGAAATTGTGTCTTAAAATAAGCACAGTCCTATTAAATGATAAATTTTAAGCTGAAATTGGCATTCGTGACTTATTTTGCTATTAAAGTAAGTAATTAAAATTAAAAAAATAGTATTCAGCTTGTTGATTGCAGCAATTATACAATGTAAATGGAAGTTATGGAGTAGAATTCACATCTAAGCATTTTCAAAAGTGCAAATTTTTTTGTTAATTCTTTTATTGTATGCTTTGCTGCGTAAAATAAATCAACAGCGATGGATGGCTTCAATGTATTTAGCAAACAAAACTTTTTCGGAAATGAAAATAATTTTTTGAGTTTCATTTTTTTTACTAGGAATCAATCAAAATGAATTTAAATTCTAGTAGGTATTTTAATACTATATTAGTAAGAAATTCCAGAGAGTACAGAAAATTTCGAATTGCTTACTAATTCGAATCCCTCTTTAAAAATATAAGATATTCTTTTCGTCGCAGACTTTAAAGATTTAGCCAATTTTTTTTTCATTATGCGAACTTTTTGCAACAGTAACTGCTTTCATCTGCATTAACAAAATTACAATTAAATGTCATTTGCTATTATCGATATTTTTGTAAGCATTATGAAATGAGTTCCAAAATGATAACGAAAAAAAATTAAAATTGCTTTACTAAATACACAGAAAAATGTAACGCAAACAACAGATAATACTCTTCAAATTTCTATCGCATGAACCGTTTGACTAGATTCATTGGAATCTGTGCCGCAAAAAAGACAAAGTCTAAATAATTGACAACGGTAAATTTAATGTCTACCTCCTAATACTTGGCATATCTTCTCTTCTACCCTCTTTCCTACTTCGAGGGATATCTGGTCTGTAGTGACTGCTTTCAAAACTGAAAATACTCACTCAAGTGATTGCTTTCAAAATTGAAAATACTCACAGAAATTTCATTTCCTTTCGAAAGTGTAAATTATTCTTCGCATTAATAAGCATTTCAAAAAGGGAAATAATTTCATATTCCTATTTCGGAGAATTTTGAAACCGGGCTGGCAAATATTTGTTAAATTCAGGCATCTCATCTTCACTGCATTTTTCACTCTGAACAGCGGTGGATAATAATTATTCACATTTGAATATGGTTCAGGTGCAGAATTTGTATCCATGAACAAACTCGAAGGAAGCAAAGAAAACTTTCCTTCCAAGGATTTAAAATCTTCAAACCTTGTATCAAGTTGAGGTCTAAGGGTTAAAACTAATAATAAGGCTCGTTATTACTTCTCCTTCTTCCTCAACGACTTTCAAAACTTTCTTCAATTGATTCATTTCCAAGTCGAATCAATTTTCTTTCATTGATTCGATAGAATTTTACGGCAGATAAATATTGAGATAAATATTCAGAACATCGGAAAGAAGCCTCAATCTAAATCACACTCGTTTGTTTATGTTTCGATAGTGAAATGACGCCTTTAATTACTATTGGGCGGACCGGGGCTAGTTGGTCCTTTCTGTCTTCTAAGAATTTTTTAAAAAAAGGGAATTCAAATTTTTTAAAAATTAAATTGACACTATTAGTGAACTTTCAGTAATAATCAGCCATAGTAAAATTTGAATATATTAACTGTCAATATTAATTTATAACCCCAAACTGACACCAAGTCTCTTGGCTTAACCTGCCCCGAATGCGGGGTAAGTTGAGCCACTACTAACATGAAGCGACTATCACAAAACATTCTTTTATATTAATATATTTAAATTAATTTAAGTAAAGTAGTTTTGTTATTATACACATTATATGCATTAAGTACAAATTTTGTACATTTCTATTCAATAGAAACTGATATACAGCTTTTATGGTAATCGTCAAATAGTATTGTGTAATTATAATCAAAATTGAGTCCGCGTGGTTTTTCATAACAAGTATCTTGCATAATGAATCTGGTACAATTTAATCCCATATATTCAGAAACATTATAAAACTCACATCCTGATAAATCCTGCGTAGTAGCGCGGGCCAACATACCCCATGCGAAATGGCCCGACTAGCCCCATATCGCCATTTTTGTTTCTCATGAATGTAGGGATATATTCTGAAAGCATTTCGAAAAGCAAGCAAGCCCTAAAGTAACAATGTAGAATTATCTTTCCGAATATTATTTGTAAAAATGGAAATTATAATTTATAAGTAAAGGAAAAAACGATTATTAATACGTGAGGGAATTTACTCAGTTTAGCAAAAATTAGAAAATTCTGGCTTGCTCTTTAAAGAACGCTACTTCTTCACTGGCGCTGATAAGGAAGAAGAAAGGCGGGATAATATACACTCTAGTTTGGAATTGCAGAGTTAAATATCGAAAAGTATAAAAATATCGCGACTAGTCCAACGTGCCGCTATGACCAACTAGCCCCGGACTACCTTACATTTTTCCAGTACGTATAGCTAAATAACACATTTTCAGTCAGCTAAACAGGAGAAACGTTTATATAGATACCAAGAAGATAGTAACTGCAGTGAAAAATTAATCTTAAGAACTCTACGCAGCACCATGCGGTGAAAGCTGATGAAAAGACTTTATAGAAAGAGGAGTTTACTGTTTCATTATGAGCAGTAATAATTTAACTAAGAGATAACTTCTTAAATATCATAACAACTCTTTCAATTTCGTATTATATCTTCTATTTTTACTACCTATTTGAAAAATAACTTAAAATATGAGACAAATTAGTTTCTTCAGTAAAATATCCAGAAATGTTCAAGTTATCAGGATCATTAGTACATAAACATCACAAGACTATTTTAAAATGTTAGTAATAATCACTGTGAAATGGCTGGCAAAATTTTATTAACGATGTAATAATTCTCGACTTTTTATTGAAGAAAAGACAATCCTCCATTTTTCTCTTTTATTTAACACCTAAAATGATAACTATTTCATTTTTATCAGTTTCCAGTTGTCCTGTAGTAACAATAGCCAATAATGACGAAGTATCTAACGGAGAAAAAAAATACTACTATAATCCATTTATATAACATGTTTTAATTAAAAACACTGCTCAATTGCCATTCATTATAATTATGATTTGAATATTCACCTCAGGCGGTTTTTAATAAATAGAACGAGAATAGAAATAGAACTTTATTGTGACGAGTTGCGTTCATTAAAATAGATAAAAAGTTTTTGATATTCTAAATAAAATATTAGCTAATATGCTTATTAGATAAGCTTCTTTTATTATATTTATCCAAACGAGTATGAAATGTTTAATTTTTATCTGAAAAATCTCTGCGTTATAAGTAAATATTGATAAAAATGAGAATATTCTCCTTAAAATGGAATATTAAAATTTGTAGAAACATGTTATATAAAGATACAGATTTATATTACGCACTTGTAATAGCAGTTTATAATAATAAATTAGTGCTACATAAATCAGATTGCAGAGATTCTTAATTACTTCTTTCATTTAATTGAATTTCATAACATTGCATTTTTTACTTAAAAACCTTATTGTAGGATATAATTAATTATACATAATACACATCTAAAAATTACTTTGTTAATTACAAGTATAAATAACAACTATTTTTATACTGTAAAATGTCATCTAATAAACCAACTCCTCTAAACGAAATTATTCTAGCAATGCTAGAAAACTTCATCCTAAGATCTACAATATAATTATGAAGGTATTATTAGATATATCTATAATATAAAACAGAAAATACATGTATCTGTCTGTCGGTCACAAGAACTCCTCCTAAACGGCGAAACGTAGCGACATGAAATTTGCACACGACATTCTAGAGAGCATTTCTAGGTCAACGGTGTTATTTTCAACTTTCAGAGTTAATTAGTTCTTAAGATATTTAATTAAATAACGAAAATTAGCCGCTGTTAAGCCTAATGCTCAGACGTTTTTTGTCAATAACTTCTGAAATATTTATTAGACAACAATTATTTTAAAGCCATTTTAAAGAGCAGAAAATTATGTTTTTAATGATATTAATTACATTGCGATAAAGTGTTTTCTCTGATTGTTATTGAGGTTTAAAAATATTTTTAACGCAATTTCTAACAATACTTTTTATTCTTATAGAAATAAATTCAAGCCAAATTACTGCTTATCAAATTATCCATTCACGTGTTTCATTAACAGAGGCAGAAACGCACGTACTGCGTGATTAAGAAAATATTGCTTTTATTTGAACATTAACTCAAAGTCAATGTTCTTACTGCAGTTTTTATTTTTAAGCATATACAACTTTTACTATACACGTGCAATAATCAAATGACGTTAGCTCGATTACAATGCGATTTTTCGCGTATAATTTTAATCCTAATTAGTGTGTGAGGCCAATGAAAGTTTTTTAAATTCCCGAGCAACGGAAAATGCAGCGGCAAAAAATTGTTTTATTTAATTTTTCGAAAATACTTAACCAGTTAGTGATTTTTCTTAAAATTCTTAAATTATTTACTTTATAAATACCCAAAGAAAGACAAAGATATTTTATTCTGAAAGTCTTACCAAAATGCTTTAAAATTAGTCGTGGTACAAGAAAGCTAATGATCAAAAATAAAAAAAACACGCGAATTGCATTTAATTCAACGAGCTGAGAAACGAAAGAACGGGACTCATAAAGAAAAACTGTTTATTTAGTTTAAAGTAGTGTTCCTTAAACATCGATAGTTCAGCTATCGATAGTCCAGTCGATAGTTTTCCCAACTATCGACTGAAACTATCGATAGTATCGATAGTTTCAAAACTATCGATACTATCGATAGTATCGATAGTTTTATTTCAGGCGATACTATCGATAGGTGCTCCTTCAGTCGATAGTTTTTAAACTATCGATAGTAGGTATAAATGAGACATGAGTACGTATGTAACGTAAATATACATGAAACGTAAGTACGTATGTAACGTACGGCTGAAACGCACATATGTAACTTACGTCATACGTATATATGAAACGTACGTACGTATGTAACGTAAATATATACGAAACGCGAGTACGTTTTTAACGTAAGTATGTATGAAACGTAAGTACGTATGTAACGTACGGCTGAAACGTACATATGTAATTTACGTCATACGTATATATGAAACATGCGTACGTATGTGACGTACGTTCATACGTATGTAAGGTAAGTATGTATGAAACGTAAGTACATATGTAACGTACGTCTGAAACGCACATATGTAACTTACGTCATACGTATATATGAAACGTGCGTACGTATGTAACGTAAATATATATGAAACGCGAGTTCGTTTTTAACGTAAGTATGTATGAAACGTGAGTACGTATGTAACGTACGTCTGAAACGTACATATGTAATTTACGTCATACGTATATATGAAACATGCGTATGTATGTGACGTACGTTCATACGTAAATATGAAATATGCGTTCGTATGTAACGTACGTCAAACGTATATATGAAACGTGCTTACGTATGTAACGTAAGTATATATGAAACGCGAGTACGTATGTAACGTAAGTATATATGAAACGCGAGTACGTATGTAACGTAAGTATATATTAAACATGATTACGTATGTAAATGTACTATGAACGTACGTATGTGGCATGCATACGTACACACGTAGCCTGTATACTTTCGTACATTATATATGTATGTGCGTTATATAGATATCTTCGTACATACACGCGTACGTTACTTGCCTAGGAACGTTTCATATACACGTATGCAACGTTTGGGAACGTACGTACGTTTATAACGTAAGTACTTTTGTATGCAACTTACTTACGTATGAAATGTGTATATGCATGTAACGTACGAACTAATCTAAGTAACATACTTGCATAGGTATGTAACATACGTACGTAAGCATGTAACGTACTAAGTTTATGTATGTTTCAAACATACGTACGTACGCTACATACGTAATCATAATTCGTAAATACATACGGGCAATAAAATGTATGAGCGTTCCTTGCATAGAACGTACGTTACATACATATATACGTAAGTTACATTCATACAAACGGCCGGCCGTTACGCACATACGAACGTACATTATATACGTACGTATATCCGTAAATTTTTACTTACAAACTTAGTACTTAACATATATACGTAACGACGTTGTGCCTTATATGTGTACTTATAGTACCTAAAATACTCACCTACATACTTATCACATTACAAGCGTATGTACTTCGCACTTTAAATACCTACGTACTGCATACGTTACTCCCATACATATATACAGATACGAAGTACAAAAATTTCTCAGTAATCCAAGATCAATTCCTCGATCTATTTATTACTTGAACAAAAACTATCGATAGTTTGAAAACAATCTAGAGTAAATACATGAGAAATTAAAGGTAAAATTTGAATAATGCAAAAATGCATCAATAATCAAAGTGGTGTAATTACTTAAAGCACCCCCTATAACAATACATAGACTTGTTGCTTGAGAGAAAACAATCGATAGTTTCAAAACTACCGACTAGAACTGCAAGATAAATTAAATTTCAGTACCATATATATAAAAACTTGCTTACATCAAGTCAAAAATCAATTTATTAAAATATCCAAAATTGACCAAAAAGACCAATATTTAAATTATACAAAAATGCATCAATGATAGGTATTATATAATACAGCACCCCCACTGACACAATACACGACCCGCCACTAGATAGAAGCAATACTATGCACAGTCAATAGTTTCAGTCGATAGCTTTAAAACTATCGACTGAAACTATCGATAGTTCCAGTCGATAGTTTTGAAACTATCGACTGAAAATGCGCCTATCGATAGTATTGCCCGAGAGGAAACTATCGATACTATCGATAGTTTTGAAACTATCGATACTATCGATAGTTTCAGTCGATAGTTTCGAAAACTCGATACTATCGACTTGGCTTCGATAGTATCGATAGTCTATCGATGTTTAAGGAACACTAGTTTAAAGAAAATACCTAATCAGTTTGCGATTTTTCTTAAACTTCTGAAAATATTTTGTTTTCAAATGCCTAAAATAAAGAAACAGGCATTTAATCTTTCACGTCTCGCCACAATGCGTAAAAAGCAGTCGCGGGAGAAGCAAGCTGAAGAGCAAAAATCGCATATCCGTAAATTGGACAGAATATATCGAGCTGATGGACGAGCGGATGAAAAAGCTGAAGAAAGTGAACGGCGACGTTCTGAGGATAGATTACGAACAATTGTAAGACGAAATTACATGACTGCTGAAGAAACTGAAGAGCGGCGTTCTGACGACCAATTACGGGCAATTGCAAGACGAAATAATGAGTCTTTTGAAGTTAGGAACCAGCGCCAAGCGTCAGATCGTTTACGAACTTTAAATTCTAGAGCTACTGAAAGCAATGGGCAGCGAGAGAGAAGGATTCATTGCAATGCACTTGGAAACCAGAATCGAATACGATTTCATGAACTTTTGATGCTCGACGTAATATACTCCAGCTAGAATGAGTGAGACAAAACTCTGAGAAGGCAAGTAACTGGCTTTATTTGAAGGACGAAACACTTCATTATGATCCTAAGTTAGACTATCCCAATTTTCCGCAGAGAGTCATTGGCAGTATGTCGTCGAAGTGCACATTTTGAGGTGCTCTGAAATTTGAAGCCGAGGCATCAGGATTGTGCTGTTCCAATGGAAAGGTTTCTTTACCAGAACTCCCTCAATTACCAGAACCATTGAAGAGTTTGATGGAAGGGAATCATCCAAAATCGAAAGAGTTTATCAGCATGATCCGTAAATACAATAGCAGTTTTCAGATGACTTCCTTTGGAACCTCATTGCCCATGTTGGATTCTACAGTATTCATGCCAACTTTTCGAATTCAGGGTCAAGTATACCACAAGCGCGGGTCGCTCATGTCGCTTCCCAATGAAGAAGCAATGTTCCTCTAAATATACTTCCTTGGAAACGAAGAAGCTGAAGCGAAACGTCGCTGTAAGTTGATTCCTGGGACCACCAAAAGTTTAATCGAATCCTTGCAAAAGATGTTGCACGAAACCAATCATTAAGTTCAAAAATTTAAAATGGCGATAGAGGATAACCCAACCGAAGACATACAGATCGTTATTAAGGCAGATAAGAAACCAATAGAAGGCCCCGAACGTGTTTTCAACACACCGGTGCTAAATGAAGTTGCCATCATCATTGCCGGAAATGACTTTGAGAAAGGTGACATTGTCTTGACAATGCGCAACAACGAGTTGAAAAACATTTGCGAGACACACATTACATGCCTTACAGTATCCGCTTATGTTTTCACGTGGTAAGGATGGATACGCAATTAATTTAAATCAAGTTGAGCCAGGAACATCAAATCAATTTAACAAGACGGTATCTGCAATGTCGTTCTACGCCTATCGTTTAATGGTGCGATCGACAGAGAACCGTTTGTTGAACTACATACAACTTTTGCATCAATATTTGGTTGATACGTATGCCAAAATTCAGGCGGAGCTATTATTATTCATCCGACTGAATCAAAAGAAGCTGCGTGTTGATGAATATATTCATTTGAAAGATGCAATTACAAACGATAGTGACCCAGATAATCATGGGAAATTGGTCATTTTACCCTCAACGTTTACTGGTTGTCCACGAAATATGCACGAATATGCTCAAGATGCCGCGTTCGTCATGGAGGAAAACCATCACTATTCATCACATACACTTTCAATCCAAATTGCAAAGAGATGGCACAAAATGTGACTAATGGCCAATCAAAAACTGATAGACATGATTTGGTTGCAAGGATCTTTCGGGAAATGTTAATAAAATTCATGAATGTGTTGACAAAAGGTCAAGTTTTTGGTTCTGTTAAGTATTTGTTTTACTCCATCGAATGGCAGAAACGTAGACTTCCGCATTCACATATTTTGATTTGGCTAACGAACACATTAAGACCAAACCAAATTGATGATATTATTTATGCAGAAATTCTCAATCCTACTAATACAAGAAATTTGCTATGCTAATCTTAATATAAATAAAAGTCATTGTGAGTATGTATGTATGTTTGTATGTATGTTCCACATCTCCTCATAAACCACAGCACCGTTTAGAACCAGATTTTGCATACTTATTATTTAAGACAAGAGGAAGATACCTGTCAACTTTTCAAAGTACAAAAGTTAATTAAACAGTCAGTTAATTAGAAATTAAACGTAACCGTTTTTCCGCAATAACTTCGGCACAATTTGTTCCACAAGATATTTTTATTCCATCTTAAAGTTCAAAATTTTTCCTTTTCAATTGGTATCAATTTTATATCTGTTAAATTCTTCCTCCAATTTTTATTAATTTTTAAAAATGTTATAAATAATTGATTGCCTGCAGACGATTTTGAAATAACGCAAATTTATAGCTACTCCGTTGCTAGGCAACGGTTAGACTTTGAACTAATATACCTTTATTTCTGAAAATTTTGCTTATTTTTAAAAATATATATCTTATATAAGACGAGAGAGAGATCATCATCAACTTTTAAAAGCCCTAATCTTATTACAATTTCAGTTAATTGGATATGGCATTTTCCGTGACATTTTTCGAAAATATGCATTATGTCACAAAAACTATTTTTACACATATTTAAAGTTTTAAAAATTATCTTTTCATGACACAGGTTTCATTTCCTTTCAATTCGTTGCCTTCACTTTAAAAAATTTTCAAAAATTAAATTGTGTATAAAATTTACAATTTGTAACACTTTTTTTATTGGTGAAAAACAAGAATACATAAGAAGAATGTTGCTATCTCACATTAGAAGAATTCTGGATGAAGACTAATTTTATTGTTGTTCATTCATATTTATTTCAACGCTTTTTCTTAATTAAAAATTTACTATGTAATTAATTATCCCAATACATCCGTTAAAATCTTTCTTATATTGCAAGATTTATGAACAAAATTTGAAGTACCTATGCAACAAATATTAATAACTTATGTAGAAAATTATCTATCGGCGGTTTATAAAAACCGTCTGGTTCAATTGATATTCTCATTTTAATTATAAAACGTTTCAGAAGATAAAAGAATTTTGAGTATTGTAATTTTCTATCCAAAAGTAGTTTTTAACATCAAAAATATTAGCCGTGAAAGTATATTAATCCCGAGCAAAGCCGGGCATAACAGCTAGTAATTTATAATGCGCACTTGATATATTTCTATTTGATGCAATATTTCTACAAACATAGAATATGAATATAATTTCAACATTACTGATAAAAGAATTATTGCTCTGAAGTTATTATAACAATTAACAATACATAATTTGACAGTAATAGTCAAAGAAGTATTGATATCTTTTAAGGTTATTTTTATTCAGGAATAAAATAAATGACAACAAAAAAATTTCAAGAAATAGTGTATAGTGCGTCAGCAGAATTACTCCATATGATGAATAGCTTACAAGCCTCCGGGAATTGCATAAAACAAACGAAATTTTATTTATAAAAGCGAAAATATATGTTAAAAACTTTTTATTAATGTAAACCTTCGTTGATACAAGTGTGGAAATACTCATTTAAAGTAATTTGTTGTTATGAAGAGGGACTTTGAACAACTTGAATAATAAATATATGGCGGCGACGTTGGGTCTCCGTTTCAAAAGGCGGAAATAATATCATTATAACTCTGGAATCCCACTTCAGGTACTCCTTACCCGTGTGCATAAATGTGGTGACAAGAGTTCTACCACTATTTTAAGACAGAAAATTTTTATTTAGAATTTTATTTTAGAAACAAATATCACTATATTTTAGTCACTCCGCTCTCTTATTTAAAGTCTGAATTTTTATATTCAGGCTGGTAAACTCAAATGCAGAAAGACCAAGTTTATATTAGGAGCAAGGCTGTATTTGCGGCAATTAACTGATGAATTAAGTAGCGCGGATTAAGTATCTGCTAAACTTCGCCAACAACCCAAAGCAGATTTTGTAAACTTTGTGTTCACTAAGGGGGTCTATTCTGGTACCCCCGGTTGGGTTTGGAGACGTCACTTTTTCCGGAGGTTAAGAGCGGGAAAAGTGACGTCTCCTAACCCAACCGGGGGTACCAGAATAGACCCGTTAATCTATTACGTGTATCCTGCTCACAAAACAAAAAGGAAAAGTTGAAGTGTGAATTTATTACTTCCTATTCCATGATGCATGTGAATATAATTTCAGCTTTAGTTTTGAAAGAAATATAAGATTGGCATACGCCGACATAAATAGAAATATTACGAGGTATTTTAAATTATATATGGCTGAAAATTTGGTTCAAAAAATTTTTGTGAATTGACAACATAAGATATTCTTGCGTATTCTTCTCTGTACATGGAAGAAATCAGAAAGAAAATTATAGAATATGCATAGTTATTACGTCAAATGGTTAATGGTTTTGAAAGGTACTGTACATCTTTATTATAGGTATTTACTTGGAAATGAATTCCTATAATCTGACAAAGCATCTTATATACAAATAACGTTTCCTTCTTTTAATTTCTTTCCACAAAAACGTTTGAAGAAAGAAAGCGAGCTTCTAAAGGAATATAATCTGGACAAATGCCAATATAAAGTTTTTCTTGAACCATGTGCTGGGTTCGGCTTCTGCGCGGCGGCCATATGCCATTTTTCATAACATATTTTTGAGTTTTATTTTGCTGTATATATATATATATATATATATATATATTTGTGTGTGTGTGTGTGCGTGCGTGCGTGTGTGTGTCCAAAAAGAATAGAAATGAAGAGGTTACATGCAGATTTAACTACAGAGAGGGAAAGAAGCTGTGGAGAGGGAAAGAAGTTCGCTCCCCCCTACCTTCTCTTAAACGAAAACATTGTTTTGAAAGCAGTTTTAATAAGTTATTGATTGTCAATTTCTCTTTCTTCTTGTAAATTTTTTTTCCACAGAAATAGTGTTGATACCACGTCACAGGTGTCAATACTGGCGAAATCTGCCTTTTAAAGAATCAGTTTGATACTTTCATTTTAAGGCGAATTTATCAGTGGTAGGGTGTAAGTGATGGATATCTATATTTCTGGTAGTTTTGATCGTATCTTCGTATGAAAGAAAAGTTGCAAGTTAAAATTTTCTGATTTCCCGCTGTCTTTCTTCCTTTTTTTGGAGAGTGTGGTACCAATTTAGGTTTGTATTCGTCATTTGACAGCAGTTCCAAATTACGAAGTCTGTCTTAAAATAACCCAGGTATTTCTTCTAGACGAGATGTTACTTAAACTAAACTAAGACATTTCTAACAGATTTTTGGTTCTCTCATAAACTCAGTCGACACAAAATAAGATGAAGTTGTTAAGGTTTGACTAGACTATGAGCTACGTCACACTTTGCAGACGTGTTTTCGCGATTTTCACCCACTCAATGTCAATCTCGACCCCATTTTCCATTGCATTTTTTGCTTTTCTTCATGTATATTTCACTCCTTTAATTTTCTCAAAACCCTTTTTGATCACCCTGTATGGATTATAATTCCCTTCTTATTTGCAGACAAATTCTTTTTCTATTTCTATAAAGATTTTGCTTTTCCTGTTTCACGATTAACGAATTCAGGTAGACAGACTAGCTATTTTCGTTGACAGGATTATTGAAGATTTCTTGAGATTAGAATAAATAACATTAGTCTAGTTTTATCTGTTATAAAACTTCACTAAACTATATTTTGAATCCGGATTCTTAAACTTTTTTACTCGTGAACCTCAACTATGCATTGAAGTTGAAAATTAATGAAATAAAATGGTGCAATATTGATTGCTAAAACTTAAAAAAATTGATTAAATGTAACTAAGGTAAGACTTCTCTAAGCGTACACCCTTGCTAAGCGGTCATCCCTCTCTAGTTCAGCACGGAATGTTGAGCAGTTTTGACCAAATTATATGGGTGATATGCATTGGAGTTGAAAATATATGAAATAAAATGGTGCAATATTGATTGTTAAAATTTTTAAAAAAATATTAAATATAACTAAAGTAAGACTTCTCTTAGAATACACCTTTGATAAACGGCCATCCCTCTCTTGTTCAGCACGGAATGTTCAACAGTTATGACCAAATTATAGGAATGATATTCATTAAAGTTGAAAATTTGTGAAATAAAATGGTTCAATGTTGATTGTTAAAACTTAAAAAAATGATTAAATATAACTAAAGTAAGACTTTTTTAAGCGTACACCCTTGCTGAGTGGTCATCCATCTCTTGTTACGCACGGAATTTTTGGTCCATAGACATGATGTCAAAATATCCCCTCGGAATGGCCAATGAAATCCTACTGAACGGTTCGGTTGGTCGTCTGTTTATTTACAATGGAATCCGTTCTCTTCGTCTCTCTAATAAATACGGACGACTCTAATAAATCTGTAATAAATACGGACGACATAGGGAAACATCAAACTAAAACAATTTATTTACGAATCTGAATTAATAATTTTAAGAACGCTCGTGCATCAATGCACGGAAGAGCTAAACTGCAATGCGACAACGCACGTGCAGTGAAAAATATAAATTGTTAATTTTTATAAAATCAAAATTTATTTACAAAATATTTGTCATCGTCATCAACGAGACGGATAGAATATTTTTTAATTCCTAGTCGAACTTTCGTGCTTTTGCAATTTCTTCAAACTTAGCATTTGACAACATGATCTCATAGATACTTTAAAGAGCATAGGCAAGTACGTTATCAGTACCGGATACATGTCTTATATCAGTACGTACTTGTGAAATGAAATCGAGTTGCCTCAACTGCTGTGGGAGCTTGAACCAGACTTCTTACTGAAAGCATAGATCAAACGTCTATGGTCAGTAAAAATTACAAATGGCCGTCCTTCAACTGAAGATCTAAAGTGTTTGTTTTCTGCTTATATTGCTAATAACTCTCTATCATATCATATGTGCTATATTTTTTCTGTCGAAGTTAGTTTCCTGGAGATAAAAGCAATCGGCCGTGAACCACTTGGAGTATGATCTTGTAAAACAGCTCCTAAAGGTAAACTTCTGTTGCATCAAGAGTTATTGAAATAGGCTGGTGTTTTGGAAAATAAGCTAAAGTAGCTGAATTGGCGAGATCACGTTTACACTTTTCAAAAGCATTTAACGATTCTTCATTCCAAACTAATAAACGTTTTTCATTTTTATTAGAATTTTTTAGAAAATCGTTCAGTACTGCTTGTGTTTTAGCAGTATTTGGAATAAAGCGCCAATAGAAATTCAACATAGCCAAAAAACGTCTAACTTTGGATGGAAAAGCTTTAAATCCCTCAGGTGTAATTAAACAGCCAAGAAATTTGATAGAGCTTTGAAATAAAATACATTTAGAAGCATTCAATGTTAGGCTATGTTTCATTAGTCTATTGTATACAATTCTGAGGTGAGATTTGTGTTCTTCAAGATGTCATCGAAATAAGGAACGCAAAAATTCAATCCAGATTATACCTGATTAATGAATCGTTGAAAAGGTTGTCTAGCATTCCGTAATTCAAAAGACATGTAAACATATTTAAACAAACCAAAAGAAGCAGTTATTGAAGTTTTCGGAATATCATCTGGAAAAACAGGTATTTGGTGATAAGCCCTGGATAAATCAAGAGTATAAAAGATTGTTTTGCCCTCTAAAAGTTGTGTGCAATCCTGAATGAGGGGAACAGGATATCTATCGGGTACTCTCACTGCATTCAAATGGCAGTAATCACCGCATGACCGTCAGTCACCATTAGGTTTTTTATGGGCCATGGACTTTTAGATGGACGAATAAATCCAAGGGACATAAGATATTCAAATTCCTGCTTTCTTTTCAGCTTTCAAAAGTTTAGGTCTTATCCGCCTACGTTTAGAATAAACTGGGGCACCTGAGGTTTCAATGTGATGAAAAACAACAGTACTTTTAGACTGCTTACTCGACAATGATGGGTTTGTGATCGACGGGAATTCTGACAATATCTTCATAAATTCCGATAATGGCCCAGAGAAAAAGTTAAGTTAAATGTTAAATCATAATTTTTCACTCGAAATTCTGAAGATGAATATTTAGTTCTTACATCGATTAAACGCTTATTTTTAGCATCAATTAACAAGTCAAAATTAGTCAAAAAATCCACTCCAATTATTGCTTGCTTAACATCAGCAATGCTGAATTTCCATTGAACTATTCTCTGTGTGTGCAAGTTCAAATCCAGGTCTAATAATTTTGTGCCAATCGTGCGGATCTTTGTACCGCTAGCAGTAAGTAAGCTCGTGATTGGCATTAGTATCCCTCTTTAATCGTGGAATAACGCTAACGTCGGCACCAGTGTCAACAAGAAATTAAATTTTTGTGATATGATCGGCCACAATGATTCTATCGACTTGGTGATTGTTGTGGCCGTCTGGCAACTGCCTCGTTAGTTTTCAGAAATATCTTTCTCTTCTGGCGTTGCTATGGGAAAGTTGCATGGATTCTGTCATTTTTGAGCTGAAACTCCAAAATTTGTGTGATAGACGTAAAATTTGTTAGTATTATTTGCGTGTCTATTTTGTGATGGATATTGTCCATTACGTGATGATCGACGATTGCGAGTCACAGATGGACTTTTGTACTTCCTAAATTTTTGGAGATTTTTGACAATATTCGTCAGTTTACACTCTTTTTTAGGCAATTCTGCAACCTCCTGTTCTAATGTCGAATTATTAGATGAATCTGCACTAACATCAATGTAATTTACACTTGATTGAGGAAAGAATTCAAGGATCTTATCAGCCATAATGGCTAAGCTACTCAATTCGTCGTTTGATGCTGCTAAGACAAATTTGACATTCTCTAGAAGTCTGTCCAATCAAAGTGATTTAAGTATATCACCATTAAAGTGTTTACCTGTTAAATCACACATTCGTTTTAGTAAAACAGATGGTTTCCAAGTACGATTCCCTAAAACAAAGTTCGTAACTTTGATACGTCACTCACTGAATAAGTTGCAATAATTCTCTTTTTTAACATAGCATATTTATCGCTTTCAGGTGGAGTAATGACTATATCTTGAACAAAATCCAAAACATTAGCGGCGACTACATGATGAAATTTAGTCTCATCTCTTGTTATGCCAGCAATTTCAAACTGGTCTTCGAATTGCGCAAACCATAATTTTGGATTATTGTTCCAAAAACTGTTGTGCTTTAATTGAAACTCTAGAAATTTGAGAGGCTAGAATAACTTCTTGTTTAACTACTATGCTAGCTTCATTTTCCAAACTCATGTTGTAAAAATTCAGTTTCAAATATCACTATGAAAAAATGGTTTTGAGAATCAATGTAGTATGAAAACACTAAGTATTAGTAAGAGAATTTTCTTTTAGCTAAACCATCACATTAACATTAAAATACTTTTAGCTTTCAGAAATGCAATACGAGATCAGGCAATTCATCATACGAACTTAAGTTCCTGCACTTAAGAATAACCAAGCAGGAAAATGAATGCAAGCTCTCCGGAAAATTCACGTCAACTAATTATTTATTCTTAAACAGTAAATAACATTTTATCCGCAGATATTTTAACCTTTGAAACTAATTCCACTTGATCTGGTATAACTAAAAATGTCCATGAGTCAGGAATTCAAAAACACGCACTGTTCCTCAGGCGGTCACCCTCCAAGTGCTGACCGCGCCCGATGCTACTTAATTAGGGTGATTGGATAAGAAACGGACGTTGTAACGCACACTGTACCTGCAAATAGCATTTTATCCACAAGTACAGTACATGCAAATAACGCTATTTACTTTTTAAATTATATTTCGTTTTTTTACATAAATTGTTGACTTCTGTGCATCAAGTACAATTGCTTCGGATTTTTAAAAAGGAATGCAGGTGTGTTTGTTGTCCAGAATTATAAACTGTTTGTGGTATTATACAAGAAACATTATTCTCTGTTACTTTTTCTTCCTTTGCCTTAAAAATTATTATGAACACATTTTACAAAATGCCAAAACCACTAAAGAGGCCCAAACACCGTTTTAGTTATTTATTTATAGATCAATGGTACCGAATCCAGCAATAAGTTTATAAAAAAATTTCTAATTAGTTTTTATGGAGAAAGTTACGAAATTACTTTTCTAAAGATTATTTCAATAATAGAGACACCTAAAATTGATCAAAACTTTCAAAATTTAAATAATGATGCATTTTAATCAAAAAAATTTTGAGATGTTCACCATAATTATTTTAACGTATCTCAAGCTAGAATGCTTATTATTCTGCATTACAAACCGATTATTGAACCTACAGTGAGATATATAAAAAAGACAATAACTTTCAAAAAGTTATTTTCTCTCATTATATTTCGCAATTTCGATAAACGAAAGTAGACGTCACGCCATACTCAATGTTGTGATACACTAGAATATCGTTTTAACCCTCTGAGTGTTTCACACGTATTTCTACGTTGACCTTGGACAACCCCAAAATCGTTAAACACGCATTTCAACGTGTGGTCGAAAACACCCCGAAATCGGTTTGCACTGAATTTTACGTTCATTGTGAACTGTCTCTAAAGTGTAACACACGTACTTTTCCTAATTTCTTACCCCCCTTTCTTGGTTTGACATCTTGATTGATTATCCGGGGAGAGCACAGGTCAACACAATGAAGACTGATAAGGATGTACTTACTGCAAATTGGAGATGCCACAGGATCCGAAACCCCACTCTCCCCTGTGGTGTGGGGAATTTTAATGCTATTTGCATTGAGGTTATATTTCCGGAAGAATTGCAGTGTCGGATTTTTTTTTGTTTAATGTCAGCCTGGTTTGATGCTATATTATGTTTCAAGTACTATTCTTTTAATACAATTTATGTGATATAAGATTTTTTTTCAATGCCTCAATGTTTTAAAGATCCATATCGAATGGTTACGTAAAATAGATATTGTGGTTTAAGTAAAATAGATTTTGTTCCAATACCGCATTCAAGCATAAAAAAATTGAAAGCCTAGGGGAAGCTAAGAAAATCTGCTATTTATTTATAGTTGAACAGTGTTCTTGAATCAACACATTTCACCCACGTTCAACTAGTTTTATGATATTAATGTAAACTTCTTTCATATTAATAATCTCCATCTACTCATTTTTCATTTATAAAAATAGAGTAAAATTAAATTTTTGGCAAAAAATAGAGCAAGTTTTAAGGTATATGAAAATGATGCATTATTTTTATTGTTTTATATTTCAGATCAAATCGAAAATTTCAGTTTTACAATTATTTCATTATATATGTATTTGATTTTTATTAAAAAAATTAATTTTCAGGTTTAAGTGTAATTTTTTTAGACTAGAACAGATTTTAACTTCATTATTACAACATTTAGAAAAATATGTTTTAAATTCTTAAAAATTACAATGAAAAAATTCATTCCGAAAGATAATTATCATTTTATTAAATAATTATTAGCCGGAAATTTATTTTTAGGTCACTCTGAACTGAAAAAATAACGTACATGGAAATAAAAATTAAAGAAAGTGGAAAAAAATTTTATTTTTTACATTGTAAAATATTTTCTTTTTGTTAAAGGCAGGGGAAAATATAGTTTAGATGAAAACGTTATCGACTAAATTTAATGTTTGGGTGTGTGATCTTATCAGACTTTTAATAATCTTATTATGAGACTGATAATATCTGCAGCTTAACTCTCTTACGTTTATTTGAATAATCAATGAAGATGTTTATTTCTTGCTTAAAATAAAAGAAGACAAAAATATTTCTCAGAAAATATTATACGAATACTGTATTTGCGCATTAGTTCCTTGAAGCACAATTTTTTTCCTGATGTGTTATTAAGCATTCTTCTATAAATGATTAAAACTATATAGCTAAATTGAATTGCTTTCGGTAAATTCATGCCAACTGCAAGTTAAATTTTCATTCATGCTCTGAGAAAAGAAATCCACTAATATATGTTAGAAACCATTGATACATCCAGATCCACTAATAACAACTTTGAAGACTGATCTTTCAGTAATAATAGCAGTCTCTGGCTTTGGATTATTTCAAAATATTACCGTCACCTGCCAGATCATGTGTTTTATTACATTATCTTATGCGTGCATGCTGTAATTTGTAAGGTGTAATTTTTTTTATAAAATTATGATTTATCTGCTCCATTTTCTTCATTCTGAACTTTAATAAATAATATTTCAACTGTAAATAAAATATTTATTTTCTATATGTTTTGACATTTTTTATTTTATTTAACTTATTTGAAGAGTAAAGGGTCAGTTTTAAGCTTGTTAAATTTGCTTTATATTTTCGAAAAGAACGGTACGATACGAAACGGCCCCCAAACTTTTTTGTATTCCTCACCGAGAACGGCCAAAACATCTATGAAGTGTCACTATTTTGTCGTCAATTAACAATTTTTACCAATGATACCATTTTAATAACTTTTACTGATCTTAAAGAGCACGGGAATTTTGTCAGAAGTATTTCTTCAGTGAATCAATCATGCTATACCCACTGGCGGATTTTGTCAGTATGGGGACACAGGCGCAAAATTGCTGTGAGGTCCCTCCCCCTACCCAATGTCGAAAATTCATCTTCGGCTTAGTATTACGATATAGATCGAAAAGGTTTTGAGGCCCCCTAGATGCACGAGGCGAGCGCCTCTAACACCTGTGCGAAAAATCGCCACTGTATATACCAGTCCTCTGCTACGACCTTTCTCAAACTGATTCTCTATCTGTTTATGTCACATGTTTTTCACGTACAGATAGACATAACCATCTGTTAAAAGCACTGTATCGGGGAACATCGTTGTATACTGCTGATAGTAATCCTATTGAGAGTCTGATATTATCTGCAGCTCAACTGTGTAGAGATTATTTCAATTATCATTGAAAATTTGTATTTCTTCCTAGAACCCAAAACTATTTCTAAGAAAATATTATTTCTTACTTCAGAGACTGCATTTATGCATTGGTTCCTTGAACCATTACAGTTTTGCTGATTTGCTATTAAGCATTATTCAATATGTGATCAAATCTAAATGCTTAAATTCCAGTGCTTTTGGTAAATCTTATACCAATTCTGAGGTGAATTTTAATAAATGCTATGAGACAAGAATCCACTATTATGTGTTACAAACCTTTGATATATCCGATATTAACAAGCTTAAGGACAGTTCTTCCAAAAATAATAGCAGTCTCAGGCATTGAATTATTTCCAAATTCCACCATCACATACTATATAATGTGTTTTATAGCAATATCTTGGATGTGTGTGCGTGTGCTGTAATTTGTAAAGTATAATTTTTTTATATAATTCAGATTTATCTACACGTTTTTATTTTCATTCTGAACTTGAATGGATAATTATAAAACTGCAAACAAGATATTTATTTTACAAGTAGTATGGTATACATGAATGAGATATATAATTTAATTTTTAAAATTTTGTATAAAGAATAAAGTGTCATTTTTATGCTTATAAAATTCCCTTTATATTTAGTACGAAAAGACCCAAAACTGTTTTTGAATAGCACAAAAGGGAACCTGACTAATTTCGAATATGTGGTAGATTTTCCTCCCTATTCTTTCGATTTTACCAAGTTTGTAAAAAACTATCTGTAGAAAATAATTCAACAATTTTGTACTTCGTACCAAGGCCCATTTTCGTAAAATTGATTGAAAAAATGTTGATTGCTTTTACCTTCTCGTATATGTAGTATACAAAGAGATTTATTGTAATCATTGATTGTAAATTCGAATTTTGATATATCTCCTCGTTTTACACTTCGTGTTTCTGAATACGGTAACTCCTAAACGCAACCCTAATTGTAGATAAGGGTCCAATTTTCGTTTAAATAGGCTCAAAAAACTCTAATGTCCTGTCTAAACTCTAATATACCTTTCTTTTCGATAAAAAAGTTATAAATAAAGAATTAAATTTAATTTTGAAAATTTGGCCACGGGATGCTCTATGACCGGTACTATAGTATAAAAGTTTCAAATTTTGTTAATCTAGGTGAATTAATTTTCTGTTTATTATAATAAAAGATAATATCTTGCGTGCTAAATAACGGTATATGTATACGTTATTTCTTCTAACATTTAGTCTAAACGTAAACTTTATTTTGAGAATTATTAACTCGTGCTCTTAACAAGCATATAGTACAAGTTTCAGTAAAAAAGGTTTGTAGTATTAGTTAATTTAAAACATTATTCAGGGGATAAGAAGGTTATTTCTAATCCTTCATATGTATTAATTATTACAGGCGGTTTTATAGAATACAGATTATTATGCGACTATCCATATAATAAGTATTTATGTGCATACAAAACGGATTAATCCAGTTAAACACTGTTTATATTTGTGATCGTTTCTCAATTTTCTACCTTTTACGGAGTACTAAATCAAGAAGCAATATGAAAACTTTTATTGCGACATCAAAAATTAGTAAAAAATAATTATATATATATATAATTATTTTTTACTAATTTTTGATGTCTTTTTTAATTATATTTAATTAATTTTTAATATATGTATATTAAAATTTGAATATATGAATATTTGATTAATTTTTGAATATATGTATATATATATATATAATGGCATTGTTTTTAATCCTTAAAATTTAGTAAATTAATTTTAAATTCATAGAATAATATGCTGACGGGTAAATAAAGTGAAGTCACGGATATAAAAAAACTACTAATATAAAATACAGCCAGCAGCTAAAATACAAATATTAATAAACGGCAAAAAATTTAAATCACAAAGATCTTAAAAATCATCAACTTTTATGCAGCTTCAATAATGTTCACTTTATTAGATATTCAAAACATGAAAAATAGGTATACGCGCCTAACCGGTGTGTATTTTTGTCATTTGGTGTTGTTGACACGAGCAATGTGCAGAAAATAGATCCCAACTGCCCATCTTGAAGACCTGAAGTGTTAATTTATCACACAACAGGTGGGCTCTCCGAAGGCAGTAAGGGCTAGTTTGAATAGGATCCTAGCTGAATAGAACGGATTCTTGTGGTTAGTCCCTTCGAGGGGTTGCTGATTACCCATGGATCAGAGGGGGGAAGAGACTGAATCCGCTGCGCTTTTGGAACATGTTCTGTTCGG
>BGPR01012860.1:15311-36273 GCA_013235015.1 Araneus ventricosus | reverse complement strand
ACCGGAACTGAATGGTATCGCAATCACTTCGACTAACCGAGCTGACTGGTATCGTCATCACCTGGATAGTCGAAAACTCGGTTAACAGAGACTACATTTTAAATCTTGACTTCTTTTTCTATCGACAAGGTTCCCAAAAAATTGTTTATTTGAAATTATGAAGAAATTCCGCAAGGACAACCACTTATTAATATTTCAACAAAATCTTTTATTAGTTATCAAAATACTTGCATGCTTTTGTTGAAACAATTTTATTAAGGCGCTTCAAAGGGCAATACTGAATTCCGTTGTTTCTTTTTCATTTTCCCAGTGATTCTATGTATTAAATTAGTTTTTGTTATATTGACGTCCCATTCTCGAGCAAACAGAGGGCAATTTGGGGACGACCTAGTAATTTTGAACCACGGTCTGCTGATGAGGACACTTCTGCAAAACACCAGCGGGAGGACGATTGACCACTACGCTTAAAGTGCAACAGGCCCAATACATGTTGGATCTTCAGTGGAATCGGGATTGATCCTGGACTCACCGGTCAAGAGGCTTTGACCTAACCACTAGGTCAACGCAATCCTCAATGATTGTGTAAGAATGCTGTCAAATCAGCAATTCCCACCGCTCGACAACGGGGAAATTTTCTACGCATTTCAAGTGTGATTTTTCCATGAAAATGCATGGTATTTCCTGACATTACTATCGAAGTTCTTAAGAATGAAACTGTATTTTTACTTTCTCGCATACGAAGTATACAAAGAGAAAGTATAGCAGTCGTCAAAAAAATTCGAAATCGAGATTTTGACGAAACTCTACGTTTTAGAGCTCCCTGAGTTCAAAAAATACAATTTTAGAAATATATCTGTCTGTGTGTCTGTGAACACGATAACTCGAAAACTATTAGAGCTACGGGAATGAAATTTGGTATGTGATATTGTCACATAAATTGTAGGTATATATCAAGTTTTGCACAAAATCCGTCGACGGTAAGTCTATCTGTATGTATGGCCGCGGTCATGTGAACAGTATAAGTCAGAAACTAGAATAGCTATACTGATAGAATTTAGTACACAGTTTTATCATCATGATTATAGGTCCGTATGAAATTTTGGACCAAATCCCTCGAAGGGTTGACTGTCTGTCGGACTGTTTAATCGCATACTTGTTTAAAATTATATCTCCTAAACCCTTTGGCTTAGATAAATAAAAATTGATATGACGGTTGCTAATATTAATTATAGATGGTGCCCAAATTTCGTTTCAATCGGTTAAAAAAGGCGTTCAAATTGCATAATTTATTTTTCTAATCCGATTCTCTGTACTCATGCGTACTGGTAGCAATCTCTGAGCACGCGGAAGGATTACGTCACTTAGTCCTTCAGCCGGATAGAGTGGAAAATGGGTACGCATCTTTTTGAATTTGATTCTTTACCTAAATGTTTTACAATCACTATAATCTACAATGAAAAACCTTCTGATAGTCACTGGATTCTAAGTTACAGAAGGTTCGATTTTTTTATCCACTCGGGGGAGGGGAAACAGCACCTTTTTGGGAAAGTATACGAGAAAGTTTAGGGTAGACCACTCCCGCTGGTTAATATCAATATAGAAATTCTCTACTAGATGTCAGAAGTATCCTTTTAACATCAATCATTTCATATGATTCATATGTAATGTCGCCATCTTTGTCGTAAGTGTGGAGGCATGGTAAATGTTTTCCAAATTAAGAGTAAAGTAAAATCTCATTTATTCCAGGATCACCGTTTCCTTAAGAGAGCGATCATGCTAATTTAACATCTCAGATGATATTTGAAATACCCACACCATGACCAAATTTGCGAACGACGCCGCTCCCACGTTATCGCTAAAGAGCAAAGGTAGAAACCCTGCTGGAGTGGTCACCCTTACACTTTCTCGTATACTCCTTAACACAGTTGGAGAAAAAGAAAGCGTCCCTAACACAGGTGGAGAAAAAATAAGCGTCCCTAACACAGGTGGAGAAAAAGTAAGCGTCCCTAACACAGGTGGAGAAAAAGTAAGCGTCCCTAACACAGGTGGAGAAAAAGTAAGCGTCCCTAACACAGATGGGGAAAAATAAGCAAACCTACAGGTGAAAACAGCCCGCTCAGACAGGTGGAGAAAAATAGCGTCCCTAACACAGGATGGAAAGTAAGCGTCCCTAACACAGGTGGAGAAAAAGTAAAGCGTCCCTCAACATGGAGTGGGGAAAATAAGTTAAGGTCCCTAACACAGGTGGAGAAAAAGTAAAGCTGTCCCTACACAGATGGGGAAAATAAGCTGTCCCTAACACGGTGGAGAAAAGTGATTAAGGTCCCTAACAGTAGTGGAGAAAAAGTAAGTACAACACAGGTGGAGAAAAGTAAGCCCTAAACAGGGTGGAGAAGAAATAACGTCCTAACACAGGTGGAGAAAGAAGGTAGTCCCTAACACAGATGGGAAAAATAAGCGTCCCTAACACAGGTGGAGAAAAATGGCTTCCCTAACACAGGTGGAGAAAAAATCGTCCCTAACATCAGGTTTAGGAAAAGTAAGCGGTCCCTAACACAGTGGAGAAAAATAAGCGTCCCTAACACAGGTTTAGAAAAGTAGCGTCCCTACACAGACGGGGAAAAGTAAGCGTCCTAACACAGGTGGAGAAAAGAAGCTTCCCTAACACAGGTGGGAAATAGTCCCTAACACAGGTGGAGAGAAAAGTGAGCTGTTCCTAACATAGGGTGAGAAAGAAGTGTCCCTAACACAGGAGAAAAAAATAAGGTTCCTGACACAGGTGGAGAAAAATAAGCGTCCCTAACACAGGTGGAGAAAAAGTGCGTCCCTAACATAGGTGGAGAAAAGAAGCTGTCCCTAACACAGGCGGAGAAAAATAAGGTTCCTGGACAGGTGGAGAAAATAAGCTGTCCCTAACACAGGTGGAGAAAAGAAGCTGTCCCTAACATAGGGTGGAGAAAAGTAAGGTTCCTAACAGAGGTGGAGAAGAAATAAGGTCCCTAACACAGATGGGGAAAAATAAGTCCCTAACACAGGTGGAGAAAAGGTCCCTAACACAGGTGGAGAAAATAAGGTCCCTAACACAGGTGAGAAAAGTCAAAGGTCCCTAACACAAGATGGGAAAAATAAGCGTCCCAACACAGGTGGAGAAAAGTAAAGCTGTTCTAACATAGGTGGAGAAAAGGGTGTCCCTAACACAGGCGGAGAAAAGTAAGCCCCAACACAGGTGGGAAAATAAGCGTCCCTAACACAGGTGAGGAAGCGTTCCTAACATAGGTGGAGAAAAGTAAGCTGTCCCTAACACAGGCGGAAAAATAGTGTTCCTGAACAGGTGGAGAAAAAATAAGCGTCCTAACACAGGTGGAGAAAAAAGCTGTCCCTAACATAGGTGGAGAAAAGTAAGTGTTCCTACAGAGGTGGAGAAATAAGCGTCCCTAACACAGATGAGGAAAATAAGCGTCCCTACACAGTGGAGAAAAGTGCTTCCCTAACACAGGTGGAGAAAAATAAGGTCCCTAACACAGGTGGAGAAAAGTAAGCTGTCCCTAACAGACGTGGGGAAAATAAGGTCCCTAACACAGGTGGGAGAAAAAGTAAGCTTCCCTAACACAGGTGGAGAAAAAATAAGGTCCCTAACACAGGTTTAGAAAAGTAAAGCGTCCCTAACACAGGTGGAGAAAAACAAGCGTCCCTAACACAGGTTTAGGAAAAGCAAGGTCCCACATAGACGGGGAAAAAAGCAAGGTCCCTAACATAGGTGGAGAAAAGTAATGTTCTAACAGAGGGTGGAGAAGAAATAAGCTGTCCCTAAACAGATGGGGAAAATAAGGTCCCTAAACAGGTGGAGAAAAGCAAGGTCCTAACATAGGTGGAGAAAAAGTAAGTGTTCCTAACAGAGGTGGAGAAAAAGTAAGCGTCCCTAACACAGATGGGGAAAAAAGCGTCCCTAACACAGGTGGAGAAAAAAAGGTTGCCTACGATAGGTGGAGAAAGTAAGGTCCCTAACACAGGCGGAGAAAAGTAAGTTTCCAACACAGGTGGAGAAAAATAAGTGTCCCTAACACAGGTGGAGAAAAGTAAGCGTCCTAACACAGATGGGGAAAAATAAGCGTCCCTAACACAGGTGGAGAAAAAGTAAGCGTCCCTAACATAGGTGGAGAAAAAGCAGGTTCCACACAGGTGGAGAAAAGTGCTCCCTAACACAGGTGGAGAAAATAAGCGTCCCTAACACAGGGGAGAAAAGTAACGTCCCTAACACAGATGGGGAAAATATGTCCCAACAGGTGGAGAAAAAGTAAGTTCCCTAACACAGGTGGAGAAAAATAAGGTCCCTAACACAGGTTTAGAAAAGTAAGCGTCCCTAACACAGGTGAGAAAAATAAGCTGTCCCTAACACAGGTTTAGAAAAAGTAAGCGTCCCTAACACAGACGGGGAAAAGCAAGCTGTCCCTAACACAGGTGGAGAAAGAAAGCCCTTAACACAGAGTGGGGAAAAAAAATAAGCTCCTAACACAGGTGGAGAAAAGTGAGTGTCTCTAACAAGGTGGAGGAAAGTGCTGTCCTAACACAGGCGGAAAAATGAAGTGTTCCTGACACAGGTGGAGAAAAAATAAGCGTCCCTAAACAGGTGGAGAAAAGTAAGCTGTCCCAACATAGGTGGAGAAAGAAAAAGTAAGGTTCCTAACAGAGGTGGAGAGAAATGGCAATCCACAGCACATTTATGGAGAAATGTAATCGTCCCTAACATAGGTGGAGAAAAAATAAGCGTTCCTAAGACAGGTGGAGAAAAAGTAAGCGTTCCTAACACAGTTGGAGAAAAAATAAGCCAAACGACTGTAACACGCGCCATTCCCTAACAAGGTGTGGAAAAACGTGCGCAGCGTTCGCGCCTTTTTCTGCGTCGTAGAATGGTGAAGAAATCGAGTATGCAATTTGAACACTTTTTTTTCAACTGATTGAAACCAAAATTGGACACTGATCTACAATTAATATTAGAAGACCACATACCAAATTTCATGTATCTAAGTCATAACGTTTAGAAGTTATTGTGTTCACAAGCATGCGATTATACAGACCGAAAGACAATCAATTCTTTGACGGATTTGGGCCTAAATTTGATACGGACCAACATTCCTAATGAAAAAACTGTGTACCAAATTTTATTTTTCTAGTTATTTAATCTTTTGAGATATCGTGTTCACATGAACACGGACAGATAGACTTCCCGTGGATGGATATTGCACAACATTTGATAGAAACCTACAAATTATGTGTAAAGACCACATACCAAATTGCATCCTTCTAGCTCTAATAGATTTCGAGTTATCGTGTTCAAAGACACACAGACGGACATAATTCCAAAATTGTGTTTTTCGGACTCGGGGAGGTCTAAAACGTGGAGATTCGTCAAAATCTCGAGTTCGAATTTTTTGACGATTACAATACTTTCTCTTTGTATACTTCGTATACGAGAAAGTAAAAAGAGCTGATTGCAACGTGTCCGAACTATAAATACTGTGGAAATGACGATAGTGTAACAACTCATTTTACAGAAAAACAGACTAAATGACTGAAGATCGAATTAAAGCAAGACTCACTTTGCGCAATAAATATATAAACCAGTCGCCTAAACTTTCTCGTTCACTCCTAACACATGTAGAGAAATAAATAAGCTAAAAGGCAGTGAAACAAACAAGAACCCCTAACGTAACAGAGAAAAAAACAGCAGGAGTGTTCTCCCCTAAACTTTCTCGTATACTTCCACCAAAAGGTGCCGTTTCCCCTTCCCCCACGCGGCTAAAAAAATTCGAACCTATTGTTACCCAGAATCCAATGACTACCAGAAGGTTTTTCATTGTAGTGATTGAAAAATATCTAGGTAAAGAATTTCAAAGAGATGCGTAACGATTTTGCTCTCCTACCGGCTCAAGGACAAACTGACGTAATTCGCTACTCCGAAATGAAATTCCGTTCCGTTCTTCCAGTACGCATGTTCGTGGAGATAACGGATTCTCTTCAAAAGTAAATTATACAGACCGACAGACAGTCAACCCTTTGACGGATTTGGCCCAAAATTTGATACGGACCTACATTCATGATGATAAAACTGTGCACCAAATTTTATTCATCTAGGTAATCAAGTTTTTCAGCTATAATGTTCACATAACCGCGGGCAGACAAATAGACAGACTTCCCTTTGACGGATTTTGTCCAAAAGTTGGTAGAAACCTACAAATTATGTTTAAAGACCACATACCAAATTTCATCCCCGTATCTCTAATAGTTTTCGAGTTATCGTGTTCACAGACAGACATAATTCCAAAATTGTGTTTTTCGGACTCAGGGATGTCCAAAACGTGGAGATTCGTCAAAATCTCGGGTTCGAATTTTTTGACGATTACAATACTTTCTCTTTGTATACTTCGTATAAGAGAAAGTAATAAACGAAACGTCATACCACGATTTCTGAAGGTCGTCCAAGGCTGAATTGGAATTAAAAACCTGCGTGATTACCAATATTTTGGGTGTAAGATGAAGAAAACGAAATTTGCGATTTGAATGCCTTTTTTTAACTAATTGACGCAAAAAGTGGACACAAATCGACCATTAGTGTAAGAGGGTCACTTATCAAATTTCATTTATCAAAGTAATTTTTTAAAGAACTTACTGCTTTCAAAAGTATGCGATTATACAGAGAGACAGTCAACCCTTTGACGGATTTGGTCCAAAATTTGATACAAACCAACATTCCTGATTATAAGAATGTGTACCAAATTTTATCCACCTAGCTATTTAAGTTTGTGAGTTATCGCGTTCACATTAACACGGACATACGGACAGACAGACTTTCCATTGACGGATGTTGTCCAACATTTCCAAGAAACCTACACATTATGTGTAAAGACCACATACCAAATTCCATCCTTCTAGCTCTAATAGCTTTGGAGTTATCGTGTTCAAAGACACACAGACAGACATAATTCCATAATTGTGTTTTTCGGACTCAGGGAGGTCTAAAACGTGGAGATTCGTCAAAATTTCGGGTTCGAATTTTTTTGAAGATTACAATACTTTCTCTTTGCATACTTCGTATACGAGAACGTAAAAAGCGATTTTTATGATTATCCAATTTAAAAATAAAGCAATAATAATATCTTATAATTTTGCGATAAATATGAAAGAGAAAAAACTCAAAGAAAAATGTAAAAGAATGCAGCAAAGAATTTCGCACAAAGAAAAATAAATCCATCAGCTGCAATTATTATTCTTCAAATGAGCTTTCACGATAACATAATGGAAGTCAAGAACTTAATATCTTTCTTCTCTGTGGAAATTGGAATCCCATTTACTTGTTTAAATTGATTAATAAGGTCATCATATCATTGGACGTGTAACTTCACTGTTAATTTACTTTGGGAAATCTTTTATTGCTAACTTCTTCTTCTTGCTTCATTCCAAAAGAAATATTTTAATGAATTCATTTTGTTTCTGAGATAGAAAGAAGATGATATTTTTTTAAAAAAAAAATCCCCTTTTATCTTACCTGGTTTCCTTTTTCTCCGGTGTCGGATATGGCAAAAAGTTTAATTACAGTTACGTTTAAGTGCGTTTTGCGCGTGATTAATAAATTCCAAGGAAACCTTATATTACATTCTTGTTTAAAAGGAAATGAACTTTAATCGTAGAAATATTTGATGTTGAGATTTTTATGTGTTGAGGAATCAGCACGTGATCTCTGAATAAACGATTTTCGGAATTATATCTGTATGTCTGTGAAGAAGATAACTCCAAAAGACAACATGTTGTTGTTGTTTCGTATTCCACTTGTTCTAGTCCTGAGCTATATCAAGTCCAAGAGTCTGCTCGCCCACAGAAAATCAGATGAACGATTCTTGGTAAAAGAGGAGAGTGCAGCTTCTGTTGGCACTTGACCTTGGACTCCCTAGGGAAGAAGTCTGACTTTATCCATTTCCTTTATGCTTTAGTTGGGTATAATGGAATGGCCTTCACGCCTTGGGTGACCCTGCCAGGAGAAAAACTCCAGATGTACATCACCCATACCACCCATGGCCACCACCCCCGCCAAGATGAGGCAGCATAATAGGACTTGGGGGGGGGCAGACAACAAGCTAGAGAGATATAAAATGCTTAATATGTGAATGAGAGATATGATGCTTATGTGTTCACATAAAGGTTTTTTTTCTCATCTATCAAATATGAGCATAGGGTAAGTTTTTTATTTATGAAGGCTTATTAATAGAGCCAGATGGCTAATATTTTTAATCATCTGATTAGCGTTTTGATGATTGTGTTTTTTCCTCTTTCTTTTGATTAGTTGCTTTTTAATGTACGAATCTCCATTGTCCTCTGTTTGGGAATTTCGGGCTAAGAGAAGCTATGTTTGGCGTCATGCTAGCTTATTACAGAAAAATTTCCCAGCGATTATTTTGAATCCATTTCGAATAGTTTTTAGCCCTTAAAAAAGTGGACTAGAATGGATTCCTTGTTTGTTCTTGGCTTTATTCGATAATCTCTGATTTTTTTTCTTTCTTTGTTTATTTTTGGCAATCTTTGTAGAACTTGATTTCCATGAAATTTGGTATGTTTTCTTTACACCAAAATTTTACATTTCTGTCAAATTTCGGACGGAATCCGACTGTAGAACTCAAGAATGAAACATGATCATATAAATTAATTTTGTATGATTTCTTGACACCCAAATTAGAGGTATGTGTAAACGTTTCGACTAAATCGGGGCATTCACGATCATGCCGTGCCACTCCATTTGGCGTGCATCGTTCCAAATCCCTTCGTCAATGGTAAAATCCGATGAGCATTGGCGCGGTTTGTTTGGATTTTCATTCGGCGAACTAGGCCATAAAACTGAAATACGAAAGTGGGTAAGTGGACTGAGCCTCTCTCACAAAAGCGAAAACACAAAGTGGTGGAGGGGATGTGTGTGTTGGAGTCAGTATGGGAAAATCAGGGCGGGGGGTAGGCGCAGTATGCCTAAGGCAAAGATTCCCAACATCTACTCCTGGGGGTACTCGAAGGCCTAGTTGGGGGTACGCGAAATCGAAGTTGGTAATTGTATAAACAAAACAAAAACTACATAAGAAATTAAAAGAAAGCTAAAGAATTTTGTTCTCCAAAGAGCACTCGCGAGAAAAATAATAATAAGAGAGATATCTGCTATTTAATAGCTATACCACTTGAATAGTTGATTATACCGAAGTGTCCTTATAAGTTTTTAGCTGTCCTTATAAGTTAATGCGAAATACTAGTTTCATTGGTTTCGGAGTTCCACTAATACTACTGTAAAAATGGAATAAAATGTAAAATCAAAAATAAGCCTTGCAAATGTTATTAATTCGAGTCATCTGACTCTTAAGCTTAAAAAGTTAACGATAAAAACTTCTTTGCATAGATAGATACAGGTTGGTAATTATTGAGCTATATGAAAAAAAAAAAAAAACCTTGGTAACTTTTGAACCGTTGGCGAGATCCAGTTAAAACTTGGCGGTTGAATGCAGGGCACGTAGGGATTTGTTTTGAACATGCGCACTCTTATTGTTGTTGTTCATTTTTCATTGTAAATGTCGAAATGCAGAGTTTCTGAGGGTATATCGATCTTGAAGTCCTACTATTTGAGCAATAATAGCCCGATTGCGGCTCAAAGGAAATTTGCGACAGAATATAAGCTGAAGACAACCGGTCCGAGTGTTATAACAATCAAAAATTAGATTGAAAAGTTCGAGAGAACTGGTAGTGTCGATGTCTCGATGCTTCAGCTATTTTTTCAGAATTTTGCTCTTCGTCTGCGCCACGTCATAGCCATTGATGGCAAGCATATCGAACGTGTCAGAAACTAAATCCGAATATCTACAGTTACTTTCAAAATTTGAATAAAACTTTTGAACTCATTAGTTTTTGAAAATTTTATTTAATATTTCATATAGCTCAATAATTGTCAACCTACATGTTGGGAAGGTGGATATAACAGTGAGGGGTACGCGAAAATAGAAAGATTAATCAGGGGGTGCGCCAGGGGAAGAAGGTTGGGAACCCCTGCCCTAGGGGATCGGAGTGCCCGAAGGCTTTGCGATGGCCGCAATCCGACCCGTGAATTATCCACCTAAACTGATGGCCTGGAAATTCGAAAATGACTGGCTCCTTGCTCCAAATGGACTGGCTCCTTTCTCCAAATGGACTGGCTCCTTGCTCCAAATGGACTGGCTCCTGTAAGCGTATTTAATATTATGCCTGACAAAAGCATGACTGCAACATAATTATTGTATATCAGTGTATGATATCAGATAAGTGGCAACAGTAAGATGTTGCACTACTTTGAATTTGATTTTTAGAAATAGTCGAGAGAGAGACGATTACGAGAAGAGATTAGTACAGTACGGTTGAACGATGTTACGTTGTACGCAGTTACGAAGTGTAAGTTGTGTTTTAATGTTCTAATAAATGTTTGTTTTGTCTTAAAAGAAGTCTTATGAATGTCAGTCGAGAAGCCAACACTCCTTGCCCCAAATGGACTGGCTCCTTGCCCCAAATGGACTGGCTCCTTGCTCCAAATGGACTGGCTCCTTTCCCCAAATGGACTGGCTCCTTGCTCCAAATGAACTGGAGCGCTGCCCTCATAAATGCCCAGATTAACAGACTCTAAATGGTGTGAAACGGAGCGCTGCAGCTTAAGAGAGAGGAACCACAACCCACATCCTCTCTCTCTCTTTTACTCGGGTTAAAACCTGTTCAGTCCCTTGGGAATTGTTAGACTGATAAGGGAACAGAAGGTATCGAGAAGTGTGAAACAATGCATTTTGATAAAATTCCTAGCTGGAGAAAATGCTCCGTCATCTGAAATTCACCACAGACTTCAGTATGGGGAATACCCAGATAGCAATTTTAGTTTGCAGCAAACTTCCACTGCACATCTGCAAGCTTGCCTCGACAAGAGTGGAAGTGTGAAACAAGTTTGCAGCAAGTTAACGCAAGCTTCGAAGTCACCATGGGACGAAGTTGCAGCAAGCTTGCATTGCAAACTCATTGAAAAATTATAGAAAAACTGAGTACGAACACAACCCCGGACAGAACTCGCGATCTGCCGGTTCCGAAGCAGACGTGCTAACCATTCGGCTAGGAAATATATACCTTAATACATATCATTAACCCCTTAAGGATCGCATTTTTTGCTATCTAATAAAATGACCCCCTCCTATTTTGGAAAGGGGCAGTCGTTTTCATTCATCTAAGAAGGCATATAATACTTGAGATGCTTATGGATTCTTCGTCATTTATGTGCTAAAATATCTTTTGTGTTAATTATAAAGCTAATTAATAATTAAATGTTAGTTTAAAAAGCCTAAAAATGTGATAATCCGATGCATGAAAATTGAAAATAAGATAGAAAGACATTAGAAGTCTGCGAATTTTTTATTTTCCTTATAACTGAGATTGATCTAACAAGCTTTTGAGCCTCGATTTGGACATGAAATATTTATCCCCAAATTTACGAGCTGAGTAGTTTTGAGCACAATTTCAAGCTGCATATAATTACAATCCAAAGTGGTGTTGAAATTTCGTGAAACGGTAAACGATTTCACTGCCAAATGTGGCCGTAGAATGTTAGTGAATAGTTTCCTACCATTAAACTAATGAATTACAATGATTCTAGAAATAGAAGCATGGAGTGGCGTTACATATTATTACAAGAATCGTTAGGTGGGTGTATGGTGTGAACAGTCCAATACGCAGGATAATGGAGAATGAAGTAGGATAATCACAAATATGCAGGAAAACACGTAGCACAGGTAACTGAAAACAATAGATGTTGCACAGATTATCAACGTAAGCAGACAACAATTCATAGGTAATAACAGTTCAGCACTTTGAGATTTAGCAACACAAACAGTCATCAAATCACTAATAACGACAATAACAGCACTTTCAATAACACTCAGCTCACCAGCTTCCAAGCTCGCACTGCAGATGAAACTCCAAAGTCTTTCCAGTCGATCAACACTGCTGTCTCTGATCCAACTTCGGCCTTATATATTCTAACCGACAGGCCGTGACGTCACATGGAGTTTTCTTGTACATTCAAGCGTATTTTCTTTCCTAATAGAGATATCGAGAAGAGGGTCGCATTTTCTGGAATCATCAATTTGGCACCAAGGTCACCAAATTTGTAGCCAAAATGGTCGCCAAGGTCAGGGGTCCAGGTCCAGCCATACCATACTTACAACTGTAAAACTATCTTCCCAAACATAAGATTAGTGAGTCAGGAAAGCGACATTGCATTTTTGCAACAATATCATCAAGTTAATAGTAACATTGAAATCTAAGTATGAAAATTCGCCAAATGTTACGAATAAAGTAAATATTTTTTAAACAATTGCAGGGGTGCTGCATCTTTGCAGTCCCAAAGGCACATGCCGCCACAAATGCATGCATTATTTAGTAAGAATGTAAATAAAGTTTTCCATTTGGCATTTCTATTTTTTTTCTGGCATTTTACTTTATACCATTGTTTTCCAAATTAAAGCAGAGAAAAGTACAGTTGCCCTACATGAGCTTTATTTTTATAAAAAATGTTTAAAAGAAAGATTTGAGAGATTTTTTTGTTTAGAAGCACTCTACGACACATATTTAAATTTTTTTTCACTAAATTACTTGCATTTGTTATTTTTTTTTCAATCTCTCAGATACTTCAGATATTCTTGAGTTTCGACATAACTCCCCTTTCTTTTTCCTTAATGATCTTTCGTAGCGCATAGTTCTCCCATTGAGAGTCAGAATTCGTAACAATTCGCACGAACAGTTGTTAAAAGAAAAAAACTTCACCCGATTTGAAGGAAAAAAAGAATATAAAACTATGAAGGTTTTCCAAAAAAAAAACTTTTGTTAAGGTTTTAAAAGTAATAAAAAAATCTAGACTTGAAGCATCTTTTATTACGAACAAGAAAAAAAACTACGCAGGATTGAACTGAAGTATGGATTATACTTAATCATTTGTTTTATTTTCATTAGCAATGAACATTGTTAAAAATTACATTTTATTCTAAAATGTTTAAATTATGCGCATCTGTAACATTTAGTTTTCCACACTTTGGTTTATTTGAAAGAAAATCACGCAGTTTCTCTATATCTGAGAAAATAGTGTCTCAGAAAGAGTATATAAAGTTTAGATAACTATTACATAAACAATAAATAATGTACAATTTCCGAAACTTAAGAAAATTCAAATGTACAGTCGCGGAAAAACTGAGAGCAACTACGCATTATTTTGCCATCGTTCATCGCGTATTAAAACAAAAGGTACCAATTTTTAGGAAATAAGGTTTAGTAAAAGGTTTCATGTTTAAAATTTCCATAAGGGGTCATATACATATTTATAACAGCACTAACTTCAAAATTTCCAATGGAAACACAAATTTTTCTTAAAATATTTCGGAACTACATAACAATTTATGATGGAATACCAAGTTTCATCATCCCAGCAATTTTTGATTCGCAATAATAAGCAAATGAACTTTTGAATTTCTAATGTTAAAGTAAAATTTTTAATTTTTAATGATACATTGAGAAATAATATAACTATTGACCAAGATTTTTTTATGTAGTAGTATGAATTATTCTGCACATTTTAAACTTTTACTTTTTTAAAAAATAACTTTGAGCACATGAAATATTTTATCAAAATTGATGTTAAACATTTTTTGAATAGCAACACTTATAAATTTTAGCAGTAATCGAAGCAGATGGCCTTATGCAAAATCTCACCGTATTCATATGAGAAATTTTGAAGTTTCATTAAATTTTCTATTTTCGCTGTAAAACGATACACCTAACGGGGCGTTATATATTTCGAAAACGAAATATTATTAAATTATATTAAATTAAATACTACACTACTTTATTTTTAAAAATTTAAATATATAAACATTTAGCTTTATATATATATAAATTAAAATTTTATAGATTAAAGTGGTGTAATATTACACTATTCATTTCTTTACGCATCAGGTTTTACAGCTTGTAAAATAGAGATCATTACTTTCAAAATAACATTTAAAGTGAGAAATAATTTAAAATACTACTACCGACGTTTAAACGCAAGCAGACAACGTCTCTATCTAAATGTGGAGACGACCCCTTTTCTGTTTAGAACACAAAATGTAGAATATCGTCCGATATGTTCATAGCATTTTAACCCAAATTTATTTCTTGGGGTATTTTTTCACGAGAAATTTATTTATGACATTAAAAATGGGTGTTGCTATTGAACATTTTGAAGTTAGTGCAATTTTAAATATTTAGAAGACCCCTTATGAAATTTGTAACCATAGAATCGTTTAGTATACGTTATTTCCTTAAGATCGGTAGCTTTTTTTATGCCCAATGAACAATCGCAAAATAATGCTGGTGACTCCTTTGTATTTCCGCGACTGTACATAATAATCTTTATTTATAAAAGGCAATGTGTGCGTGTGTGTGTGCGCGCGATGTCCAGACGAATAAATAGTGCAAGTACAGAGTGTGTTCAATACTTCAAACTATTACAACAAAAAAATTCAAAGTCCAAAACTATATTATTTCTCAAGATATCAATAAAAATTCAATATTTGACTTTATCATTGAAGACTCAAAATTTTATTTGCTTATAATTTCAAAAGGTATTGAGCTAGGATAATGAAATTTGGTAACCGAGCATAACTTTTTATGCAGTTTTGAAATCCGTTGATGAGAATGTGTTTTCCATTGGAAACTTTGATGTTAGGGCGATTATAAATAAGTATACGACCCCTTATGAACAAAACAGAAAACTCGCCCATAGGAAACGATTAATGGTTTTACTTCAGATGACGTCAGGTGTCATCTAACTATACGTTCTCTGTGAGGTTACGTCTTTTTCTTCCAAGTATTGTGGATTCTAAAACGATAATGATACCGTGAAAAGGAATTGACTTCTTTCCAAATTTGAAATCTGTGAGTGTTGTGAAGTATAGAATTCAACAGGTTCATCATCTTTCAAATATTTTCTTTTTTTTCCATATTGCAAGAAAATGATTCAAGATTGTAAACAGCGCTTAAAAATTTGCCATTTTCAAGAAAGAAAATTTAGAAAATTTCAGATACAAATTTTTAAATAATATGCAGAGGATTATATTGTATTATCTATAAATAAATATGCATTCACAATGGTTTATTTCGTTGTGGTTTTTAAATGACTTTGTAACAACTGGAGGAAATGGAATGCTTTATAAAACTTTTTGAATTTTGGGTATTCTAGAATATCTTATAAAATTTTCACATTATGCAATTGTATTTTTAAATGATTTTCAAGATTCGAATTCAATCATACTAGTTCTTGAATGCACCAAAAATTCAACAATATATTTCAAGGTGAAAAGAAATCTATGGAAAAAAGAAATGTTGAATTGTACTTCCCAGTTCACAGATATATAAATGTCTTATTATAAAAATCAATTTATACAAAATTTTCTTATCAAGAAATTGTTTAAATAAAAAAATAATCCATTTTCATAAAATAGGCTCTTAGGCTAAGGCAACAGTGAGTGCAATACATAGAAATAAATAGAATATTACAGAAATAAATTAGATTCTTGGAATATGAAGGAAAGAAACAATGTGAAGAAAAAAAATTAGAATTGTTCCTATGGCCATAATCAATACAAAAGTTGCAACATTTTGTCTTTAATCAGTACAAACAAATCATTCCATAAATTCTTGCCCGAAGTAATCGAATTGTGCTTCCCGCCTTTTTTTTTTTTTGTTCTTTTGCATTGTCTCACTAATGTGACAGTAATGACTTTCCCTCGTTCAATTTTGTTCGAGGCTTTATCCATTTCGATAGCTGTCTGCTTGAAGACAAAAAACTGTTTATATTTCGAACTGAAACGACAGGTAAAAATGGCGAGTGATTAAATTTTTTCTATTCGATTTTCAGATTCGAAGGAATTGTCAGCTGTGAAATGATGGAATGTAATCAATTTTCAAGCTAATCTAAGAAATATTTAAGTATAGAATTTATTATGAAGGTTTTCTTTGTACAGAGATTCAAATTTTCAAAATAGGTTGAAATATCTTCTTTAGTTTTAAATGCAATTACTTTTAAGTGAGAATATATAAAATATATTATACTTGCTAGCTATGGTCTATGTTTGATTTAATATTTGGTCAGTTTAGTAAGTTTTTTGCGATACCAGTTTTAAAATACATTCAAGGAACTAATTATTTTAAAAATGAATATGCGAAACGAGTTTTTGCCAAGCAAATAGTTCTGTCTTTTTAAACTTATGACGTAAGAGTACTGCTTGCATGCAGTTAAATCTGGAAAAAAAAATTGTAAGTTTTGATATAAGTCATTAACGATTACCATGCGAATATTATTGTAAGCGTAAATAATAGTTATTTACTTCTGCAATAGTGTGCTTGAAGACAAAAAACTGTTTATATTTCGAAGAGAAACGACAGGTAAAAATGGCGGGTGATTAAATGTTTTTCTATTCGATTTACAGATTCGAAGGAATTGTCAGCTGTGGAATGATGGAATATAATCAATTTTCAAGCTAATCTAAGAAATATTGATGTATAGAATATATTATGAAGGTTTTCCTTGTGCAGAAGTGTTCTTCAAATCTTCAAAAGAGGTTGAAATGTCTTCTTTATTTTTCAACGTAATTACTGTTAAGTGAGAATATATAAAATTTATTATGCTATGGTTTATGTTTCATTTAATCTTTGGTCAGTTTAGTAAATTTTCTGTTATGTCAATTTTAAAAATGCACTCAATGTACATAATTATTTAAAAATGAATATGCGAAACGAGTTTCTGCCAAGCAAATAGCTCTTTTTTAGAAAAAAACTTATGACGTAAGAGTACTGCTTGCAGGCAGTCAAATCTGGAAAAATTTTGTATGGTTTGATATACGTCTTTAACGATTATCATGCGAACACTATTGTAAGAGTAAATAATAGTTATTTACTCTTACAATAGTGTGCTTGAAGACAAAAAACTGTTTATATTTCGAAGTGAAATGACAGGTAAAAATGACGAGTGATTAAATTTTTTTCTATTCGATTTACAGATTCGAAGGAATTGTCAGCTGTGAAATGATGGAATGTAATCAATTTTCAATCTAATCTAAGAAATATTGATGTATAGAATATATTATGAAGGTTTTCCTTGTTCAGAGGTGTTCAAATCTTCAAAAGAGGTTGAAATGTCTTCTTTAGTTTTCAATGTAATTACTGTTAAGAGAGAATATATAAAATTTATTATGCTATGGTTTATGTCTCATTTAATCTTTGGTCAGTTTAGTAAATTTTCTGTTATGCCAGTTTTAAAAATGCACTCAATGTACGTAATTATTTAAAAATTAATATGCGAAACGAGTTTTTGCCAAGCAAATAGTTCTGTATTTTTTAAACTTATGACGTAAGAGTACTGCAGTTAAATATGGAAAAAAAATTATAAGCTTTGATATAAGTCTTTAACGATAATCATGCGAACACTATTGTAAAAGTAAATAACTATTATTTACTCTTACAATAGTGTGCTTGAAGACAAAAAACTGTTTATATTTCGAAGAAAACCGACAGATAAAAATGGCGAGCGATTAAATTTTTTTCTATTCGAATTTACAGATTTTTGTTTCTCTTCGGAAAAAAACCGGTTCTTACGGGGAGTTTTGCTTACTTATTTCGATGCAAAGAAAAATGAGTGCATCAGGAACGTTTTGCTTGCTGTACAAAATTTACAATGAACATGCTCCTTTAAATCAATTTTACAAGCAATAATTTGAACGGCTTAACTCTCTCACATCGCGCGAGGCAGTCTCGGGCGGTCTAAAAATTTCCCCTTAACAGCTACGAAGGCCGGTCTGAGGCGGTTGGCTTCTTTTGAGGGGATGTGAGGTTCTGAGATGGCTTCGGAGATAACCGCGGTAGGGGAACCAATTATCCTTGCTAACGCAGCCCATTTCCGTGCGCCTTAAGAGAAGGTTATAATAGGAGGGTGGTAAGGTGGGGTAAGTGACCACCCAGGTCGGGAGAGTCCAATTCATGTCGTATCCTATAACAAAAATGTCGCCTCGGGATTAAAGAGTTAAAAATGAATATCCCTCTCAAGATGACAAAAAGAATTAAAGTGACCCCAAAATGTAAAAAAGGAATATGATGTATTATTAGGTGGTGATACTTGGAAAAAACAATCGTATTGAATTCGAAAGATCTATTGAAGTAAATACATTCAGGATATACCAAATGACTCAAGAAGATTCTTATCCGACAAGACAACGCTCTCTCTCATTTTCCAAGATCAGACAATTTGGTGACACCCTGGAAGCAATTCGCTTAAATGTATTATCCCATCCCTGTATTCACCAGATATAGCTCCTTCAGATTGCCATTTGCTTCCATCTATGCAGAGCGACATCCAGTTCATATAAGTATACAAGAAATTGGCTTGATGAATGGATTGCTTCAAAACAGCCTGGCTTGTTCCTTTACGGAATTTGCTTTTTATCTGACAGATGGGTAATTTTGTAGCATTTGACGGAAAATACTATGAATAAATCAATATTTCCTTTTTTTAAAAAGAAGGACTATTATTTTCAAGAAAAACGGAAGAATAGTACTGTTACGCCCAATAAAAACTTAGGTATAAGAATCATAACAGCTAAAATGAATTGAAGATTATGATAATATTTATTCGATAAATTTTAAGGAGCATGTAACACATGATAATTTTTTTAATTTTACGCTATTTCTGAGAAAACATGATTTTTCTTCGAGGGTTTTTCTTTAAAATCACCAATTCTTCTTATAGAAACTGGACTCATCATGTTCAATAATATAAGAAAAATTTTCTTAATATTTGATAAACACCTCGTCTTTTTTTAATTGATACCTTCCAAAAACCCATTTAATTAATCATTTTCATCCGAAAGATGGTTGATTAATTTTTTTTACTTTCAAATGTTCTACTACAGCTTAGGAGAGTTATTGAAGAATGACTAGCATCCATGCGCAGGAAATAAAATTAATGACTTTGATTTTTAAAAAAAGCTGAATGGAAAAAACATAGTTTTGATGAGCAACAACCATTAACTGGAAATCTTTGCAATTCTTTAAATTAGGATTAATGATGAAAATGAAGTTTTATGTAGGCTATCCCATTCTTCGTATTTTCTTTCCGCTTATTTATATTTTTAGTTTATTTCATAAAGTTTTTGCCTTGTCCGAATATTTTAAATACGTCTGGCAACCACGATATAACTAAGATTTGCATTAAAAATAATAATTAAACCTCGCTATTTTTAATGCGTGGTTCGAATTTATGACTTGAATAAGCCTTCACTGAATTATTCATGAAAAGAATTTTAAATTCTTTATGCCGATAAAAATGATAAATCTGTCCTTTAATTGATAATAACCATTATTTACTGTTAATGCTTCATTAATAAAAAACAAAATTGATTTACTATGAGAAACTTTAGATTCTTTATGATAATAGCTAAATCTAATAGAAAAGAGATGATTCTTGATTATAATGATCATTTTTTGCAGACTTCCATGGGAGTTCCCAGAAAATGAATAAATAAGTCTTATAAAGTTTAATATAATATTTCTACAAATATTATTTACAAACGCTGTAAAAGAGCGGTTTGGTTTTTTTTACTTTCTCATATACGAAGTTTAGAAAAGGAAAGAATTAGTGCGGTCGAATTGTACTTTTACATGGAAAAAATGTATAGCAGCAAATTTATTGCATTGGGTCGTCACACGAAACATGGCACTATATTTTGCAGATGGAGATTGCATCGGTTAAAGAGGGGGGGGCGAAATTCGAACGATTGTTTTTTGGCGTTTAAATAAAAGGCTATTAATCTGAGAAGTTCGATTTAAATTACATTTATAGCTAGTAAAATTATCTATAAAATGAGTCGTCTACCGTTAAGATAGCTTAATTAGAACAGGATTAAATTGAAGAACGTAAAGTTTGGAAAATTATTTTTAATTTTTTTTTACAAATAAATTAAAATTTTGAAACTTCGTTTAAATACGCATTATATAGCAGGGTATATATGGTAAAGAATTTAGGTTATAATCTTTATTTATTTTTTTTTTGAAAAATTCAACTTTTCGAAAAAAAGAGCGTCGTCGGAAAATGCCTGTAAGTACTTTTTTATCAGTCCTAATTCGCAGAGAGAAAAAATATCCTACTCTAAAAGTGTTGTTCTACAACTTCAAATGGCTTTGTAATAGTCGATTTTCACAAAAAAGTGAAGAAATTAAGTTCGAAGTTATCATTTTGTTTCGTTTATTTTGCCTGAGCGTATTTTCCCCAAAGGGAAAAATTTTGCGATGGGGACAATTCGTTTAGGCATAATAAATGAGACAAAATTTTAACTTCAAATTTAGTTTTCAAAACGTTTTACTGAAAATCGACCATTATAAAGCGGTTTGAAATTGTAGAATAATATTTTTAAAATAGGATATTATTTTTTGGTCCGCGAATTTGGACAGATAAAAAAGTAGTTAGAGGCATTTTCCGACGACTTTCTTTTTTCGATAAAGTTGAATTTTTCAAAAAATAATAAAGATCTGAATTTGAAATTTTTACCATATATACCCTGCTATATAATGAGTATTGACACGAAGTTTCAAAATTTTTACTTTATTTGTAAACCAATTAGAAATACTTTACCAAAATTTACGTTTTTTAAATTAATTCCTGCTCTAATTAAGCTATCTTAACGTTTAACGACTCATTTTATAGATCTTCTTTCTAGCTATAACTTTCTAATTTTTAAAGTGTTTCTCTCAGATAATATCCTTTTATTTAAACTCAAAAAATAGATCATTCCAATTTCCCTCCCCTCCCCCTTTACCCGGGTTAATCTCCGTCTGCAAAATATAGTGCCAT
>BGPR01012860.1:0-12499 GCA_013235015.1 Araneus ventricosus | reverse complement strand
ATTTCATGTGTGTGTGTGTGTGTGTGTGTGTGTGTGTGTGTAAAGGTTCTACAGTTGAATGTCAGTGAAATCTACTAATGGTTTGTGATGGTCTAGTCACTGATCCTCATGCAGTATTTAAAACTGAAAAAATGTTTTGGCTGAGTGTCTCTGAAGCAACGGGGCAGGGGTAGTAGTGCTGCGCAAAGTGGTGTGCTGACCACGTACCGCCCGAGGGTGGCGAGAGCAACTAGTTACCTTAAACTAGTGATTTCACATTTTCATTTTTTTCACAGATTAGAATTTGAATTCCGTTTCACCAAGGACAACATATTTTTAAAATAGCAGCACTCCTGCAAATTATAATTATTACAAATCAAGCATGATTTCACAATAATAAATAATAGTTTACCCTTATAAAGCCGTTGATGTTTCTAAATTTTATTTTGATCTTTTCTTACTGAATTTTATTGACATTAATCGAACAAAATTTAAACCGCTAAATACAGGAACTGCCAGTGAAATTTTCTTAAATAGAATGAATAAGTGATAAAAGTTTTTTTAAACACAGGTACTAAACTACTGAATTTTTTTAATAAAACCTGGACGTCAAAATAAAGTAGTAGAAATGATTTATCCTTACATATGAATAATATTACAGCATTAATTCTTACGTCTCCACTTAAATTTGAACAGATTTAACTCATTTTCATCAGTTTATCTGTAATATATTTTAAACTTTCTCATGACTGTATTTCCACAGCCATATATCGTTCTCATTTAACAATATAAACTTTCATTCTTCTATAAAGGTGTTGCAAATCAAAGTACCTTTTCGAAGCAAACACCAATAGTATATACCACCAAGAAGGATGTCCAACACAAACCATGAAGAGGCTTTATAGAGAAAACAGTCAATGACAATTCTGGCAATACGAAGTCATTTAATCCAAACTTAAATTTTAATAGTAATTCCTCAATGGGCACTCAATGACTGCTTACTCATTGGTGAAATAACTAATAATTAGATTAATTTAATCCAAACAATTTTACATATTTAAAGTAATTAATTAATTTGGCACTAATGACTGTTTCTCATTGGTGAAATAACTAATTAATACGAATTAATTTAATCCAAGCTTACCAGAATATTAAAAGTAATTCCCTTTAAATTAGTTAACATACTTATTCGTTACCATAGTGAATATAATAATAATCAGTCATTTTAACTAAACTTAATTACAGATTTAAAAGCTAATTCCCAATGGGTAATCAATGACTGCTACTTCTCGGTGAAATAACTAATAATAATACGAGTAATTTAATCCAAACAATCATATTCAAAGTATAATTCCTCATTGGGCACTACTGACTGTTACTCATCGGTGAAATAACTAATAATAATACGATAATCAAACTTATAATTACATATTTAAAGTAATTAATTAATGCACATAATGACGTTTCATCATTGGTGAAAAAACGTAATAATAATCGAATTCATTTAATCCAAACTTAATTACAGATTTAAAGTATTCCTCATAGGCAATGACTGTTACTCATGGTGAAATAACTAATAAAATAATAATGAATCATTTAATCCAAACAAAGATTTAAAGTTCCCAATGGGCACTAATGACTGTTACCTGTCAGAAATAACTATTAATGGATGATTAATTTAATCCAAACTTAATTGACATTCAGAACAATGGCACCTACTGACTGTTTCTCTTGGTGAAATAACCTAATAATTTAGTCATTTAATCCAAACCAATTACAGATTTAAAGTATTCCTCAATGTGCACAATGACTGTACTCAATAAATAACTAACTAATAATACGATTAATTTAATCCAACACTTATATTTTAAAGTAATTAATTAAATGCTAAGGACTAATGACTGTTTCTGCAGTGAAATAACTAATAATAATGATTAATATTTAACCAAACATTAGCAGATTTCAAAGTAATTCCCAAATGGATAATGACTATACTGGTGCCAACCATAATATAATACGAATAGATTTAATCCAAACTTAATTACAGATTTAAAGTATTTCCTCAATGGCAAATGACTGTTACATGCGATAAATAATAATACATGATTAATGAACTCTAACAATTACGTATATTCCAGCAATTTTAATTGGACACTAATGACTGTTTCTTATGACAATAAACTACTAATAAATAGAAGTCTATTTAATCCAAAACTTTTATGGCAAGATTTAATAGTGGGCACTAACTGACCTGTTACTCACGGGTGAAATAATAATAATAATGTTGATTAATTTAATCCAAACCAATGCTATTCAAAGTGCAATTTAATTAAATTAATGATTCGTTTCTCATTGACGGTGAAATAACTGTTAGAATAATAATGAAGCTTCATTGTGAATTCAAACTTAATACAGATTTAAAGACATTTCCTAATGGGCAGTCTAACACTGTTACCGCACATGAAATAGGTGAAATAACTAATAATAATACGAAGTCATTTAATCCAAACTTAATTACAGATTTAAAGTAATTCCTCATTGGACACTAATGACTGTTTCTCATTGGTGAAATAACTGCTGCTTCTCGCGTCATTGGACTGTAAAGCACTAGCTAAATAACAAAGGAAACATCACATATATCCCTGGGCAAGTTATCTCTTATTGCCTTGCTTGGGTGCTAATTACTCCGATGAACGTCCCTCGGACGTCCCAAACATATTCCCCTTTGACGGCCACTCCGATGAACGGAATTCAATTGCAGGATAAGGAATGCCGCCTCCCTAGGGCACGGAACGTTTGTTTTGTTACGCCAATTAATTCCTGCTGCAGGATAAAATAGTGATAAAGAATTTCGGAATGCCTTATATCGTTTCACTAGATAATTGTTACCTGCTGCTGCGATTTACATATTTTCGGTGACTGTGTTTTCTTGAATGAGCAAATTTTTGTTTAAGTCCAAGTGATTTATTTTACAGTACACTCCCAATTATCCGGGTTAATCACCGGGAGAGATCGCAGGGACAATAGAAAAACACGGATAATCCGAAAACTCCTTTTTGTTAAAGAAAAAATCAACATCAATACAAAAATATAAAAATTACTTACATTTGTGTGCTGTATAACATCAAACTAGGAATTTTCCTTTTAACATTTATTGCTTTAAAAAATCTGCAATACGTCTTTGCTTCTGCTGTTTGTTCATCTCTTTTCGTATATCGACACATCTTTTACGAACCGCAGTAATGTCACCGTAATCAAATCCTTTTTGTCCCATATAAACCAACAAAGTTTCCACAGGTTGTAGAGCAGCAGAATGAGAAATTGTATTTCCCTCATTTAGTACATCTTCTGCATCAGTACTAGCTGATTCTCCATTATCAAGTTCTGGAAGGATTTCCGATTTTTGTTCAACATTTAAAACGTTTCGTCTTCGTTTCACATCACTCATTTTTACCAGTAAAAAATTTCACGCTACTAAATGACGCAAACAAGACGCAAAAACTAAAGGAACACGTGTGAAAGTGAAAGAAGACGAAGAAGTTAAAGAATGACGTGTCAGGCAGAAGCGTGTTCGTTCGAGGATGAGCTAGTAGGAATTGGATGATTCATTTCTCAGAAAATTAGGGGTTCAACCGGTAGAGATTGCACTTGGAAGAAGAAAGAAAAATCTATTCTTTAGCCTCCGCCGTCATGGCTCACTAGTTTCACGGAATGAATCTCTCGATCGAACATTAACATCGATTTCACATGCGTGATAAGCGTGAAAATGTTTCTGTTTAAATTTTTTGTGAGTCCGGAATGAGCACGGATAATCCGCAAACCGGATAATCCGCGCACGGATAATGGAGAGTATAATGTAGTTTATTCGAAGTACAGAAGTTAAGTTGGCAATACATATAAAGGGGACATACAGTTGTTAAATCTAGAAAATTTTCGATTTTTTGAAAAAAATATAAATTATTCACCAGTTATTTCTGAACAATTTAAAACAATTCGCGTTAAAAAATTCCAATAATTATGAAACTTGTGAAGGAAAATGTATCAGCTATTCATCGTAAACATTGAAAAGTGCCATATCTTCAAAGCGTTGTAACTCAAATTGTGTTTTTTTGATATTGCGCACACTATCTCAAGAACTATTGAATATTTTTACATAAAATTTTTACTGAAAATCTATTACGCTCCAAAGAAGTTTTGTGGGGGATGGAAACGTTGAAATTTTAACTATTTTTAACACTTTATTTTAAATTGGTATATAAAATAGAAATTAAATTTACATGCAAATAAATTGTGGTTCAATTTCTTAAACAGACTGTTTGGGTTACTGAAATAACCAAAATATTGTGTTTAGACCAATATTTTATCCATAATAATGCGCGCAAGGTGACTATCTCATTTTTTCTTAAAAAATTATACCCATATTTACTACTCTTTCAAATAAATACAAAGGAATATTAAGGTTTGAAAATCTGTGTACTATAACAGAAATAATAGATATTTTTCTAGAAAAAAAGTGAGTCTGTGACATGTATCGTTTCAGAGATACAATGTACCGAATTTCACAGTTTCCCCCCTATTTTTTCGATGTTTAAAAGACGTATGTCGCCTTAACAGATCTACCATGCATTTCATTGGATTATGGTGCATGAACCAGTATGTAGAATACAGTTCTCGAAGAATGGGGTTTTTTTTACCTATGATCCATCAGCATCGTGGAATAGGGATTAAGTAAAGGTATGAAAGGTGATTGGAAAATAGCAGATCAAACTTCGGAGACTCGAAAATGTGATAAGAACCAGAGCATATTTAAAGGTATAGGAAACAGAATTAACCTCTGAAAGTACGTCTAGGTCCTGAGGAAAACTACACAGACTTCTTCCTTTGATTTAAAATTGTTTTGGATTTGAGGATGGTGTTTTGGGAGGACAAATGACCAAATGGCCCTTCTTAAGGTTATCACAGTAGAACCCTGGAAATCCGAAATTCCGGATAATTCGAACAACTTTTTAAAATTTTCTGAAAATGTCTTACTGAAAAATGAAGGAAAAATGACAGTTGCGAATCAGAAGCAAAGCCAATGTTTATTCCTTACTTAAAGGAAGTATTTGAAGTGCTCTTTAGGAGTGAATACAACACCTTAATTAGCAGAAACAAACTCAGATATCTTGTTTTTACCCTCAGCTTGTTTGCCACTGTACCGTGCGAATCGCAGCGCGCTCTTGCCGTACGCTTTCACAGAGCACCCAGAGGCAATACTCTACTGCATTCGGTATATCAAGAGTATTTTACCGAATTTCGCGGAATCCGAACAGAGGTCAGGCCCAATTAGTTCTGATTCCCGGGGTTCTAATGTATTTTATTTATGAATCATCGGGCATTTACTCGGAAGTTGAGTATCATTGGATATTTCTTATCCTGATGAGCAATGTTCCATTGTATTCTTTCATCTCTATTTCGTTCTCTCGACTTCCCATTTTTCAGTTCATATTTATGTATAAGAATTGGAATTGACTGATTTTGGTTTAGTTTAGTTACATTAAAATCCCGTTTTAAAGCAACACGAGGATTATTTTCGGACGCACCTCGTAATTTTGAGCCGCGATCAGATGACCACACCTGAGCTAGCATCTCCAAATTTCTGCACCACACTAGCGGGAGGCCGTTTGGACACCTACGTATGATTTAACGTGCGACAGGCACAGCACACGACGCGTCTTTAGTGGAATCGGGTTCCGAACCTGGAGCCCGATGGCTCCGAGACCGGCACCTTACCACTAAGCCACCGCAACCTTGGAATTGATTGGATAATTGTAAGAAATAAAAATTCCCTCAACTCTCCACAATGCTCAAAATTGAACATTGAAAATTTATCAGTCTTCAGTTGCTGCATGAATTTGAAATTATGCGTTTAATTTTTAATTTTTTGTTAAAATTGAAAATTTGATTATTATTTTCTAACAATCTTCAGATTTTGTCATTTAGCCTACTTCAATTTTTTTCAAAGAAACGAGCAAGGGTAATTAATCTGAATCTTTATTTTTTAAAGTGAAAATAAGCAAATAATATTTCATAATGAATTTTTTATTGAAGTTGTTTTCGCGATGTGAGCATTATTTCGAAATAATTATCATGATGGAGTCAATTCATGTGATGCCGCAGTCACATAAGAAATGTAACTGCACGTGTCATTCAGTATACAACAGCGATTTTCTTGTTTTAAACTTTGACATCACATGCTTTTTCCCCCTCCAAGATGCCATATGAAGTACGAATATAAACCGAAGTTTCGTATTTGACGTGTAAAACGTCAGCATGAGCTTGCACCAATGCAGATTTTTCTGGTACAACTGCAAACTGCATTCTGCAATGCAGAATGCAGTTTATTAGATATTCAGGAGCTCATAACACAATTATCTTCCCAACCTTTCTTCCCAGATAGCAATTTTAGTTTGCAGCAAAGTTGCAGCAATCTTGCTCTGCAAAATCTGCAAGATTGCAACACATTTGACATGACAAGAGTGCAAGCTTTAAACAAACTGGCAGCACGTTAACGTCAGCTTCGAAGTCACCACGCGACGAACTTGCAGCAAGCTTGTCACGTCAAACTCATTGCAAACTATAGCAAAAACAGAGTACGAACACAACCTCAGATTGGAACTCGCGATCTATCGCTTGCTAACATAACGCTCTAATCCACTTGGCCAGCTAGACCCGAGAGGAAAAGATAGATTGTGATAATAGATCACACCATGCAATTTATTTTAAACTCTTTTCTTGATTTCATTAATTTTTTAAATTTTGTGTTGAGAACATGATTTGAAATCAAAGAGAGAGCGATTTTCGCTAATAACTACGTTTTGCTAGTAGAATAAATTATGAAATTAGGGTTCAAAAGTAATTACTTTTAAAATGGGACAAAATGTAAGTTATTATTTTTCAACAAACATTGACTGTTTTTCAGGTTTACTTTAGTTTATAAACGTTAAAATTTCAAAATTAAGAAAAAAGCGATACAGTTTTCTTTAAAGTGCGAGTTCTATATTTAGTAAAAAGATGGAAAATCTTTCAAATTTTTTGTTTTATAAAAAGTTAGTTTTTTCACAAATTATCATTGATTTATTGAATTAATAAAAAGAAGAACGGTCTAAGAGATGCTATTAAAAATCGGATGTTTTTTTAAAAACAGAGACAAAGATTATATCTTATATTGTGCTATCATCTTTGCAACAAACTTGTTTTGCAAACGTGCTGAGAATTTGTCATGACACCTTCACAGCAAGCTTGCATTGCAAGGAGGAGTGGCGTTGGTTGTCTATTCTCGTCGTGGCGAACTTGTGGCAAACTCGTTTTGCAAGCGAGGGTGGCTATTCTGCATTGTTAGGTTGCAACAGTTTCGCTTCAAGTTTGAAGCGTCAAATTTGCCATGACAAGATAATATCAAGTAAAAATCAGACTTGCTGCAAACGTACGTGCTATCTGGGCTGTGTCATGCCTCATTTAAGCTTTTCTAAAATTTTTATTTCCCCTATATAACATATGCATCTTTTTGAATTGTCCCCCTTAACAATCAAATTGTCACTCCCGCGGGGCATGCGCCCCACATTGGGGAACACTGGATTAAACAGTTGCGGCCAACAATTAAGAAAAGATTCGAACCGTGGTGCAAATAAATATGCTCCTAGTAGTTAAATAAACATAATTTCAGCAGCTTACATGACTATACACACCTAAAATATTGGACTAACACTGAACAACTATTAAGTAATGCATCAATGTAAAGAATCTAACATGTGCTGCCATCTACATGTGAATTTAAGTGAAAAACAGATAACATAAGAACTGCATTTATGAAAAATATCATACTAACCTATCTATCAAGGGAGAAAAAAAATCTCAAACTATTTATTCAAAATTAATATTTTGGCATAGAAAATATTGTATTCCAAATTTATTAAAACCACTTTTGGAATTGAAACATGCACTTTTATGTGTTATATTTTAACATCCCCGTTTGAAAACGCCAAGGACTCCTTTCGTACAAACGTCGTCGTTTAGAATAATCGTCAGGCGACGAGGATAAAACCTTAGTCAACACTTCATTCTCCATGCTCCCACGCCACATTGAGGTTAATTGCTGCCCTTAGCACAAGAATGAATTTACCTCAAAACAGCAAGAAAGAGCAATAGTTTCTTCTCCCCGAAACTGGTTTTCGAACCGGTTGAAGAAACTCGTGCTCTCTCTTGCTGTCTCGGGGAAATATCGTCCGTGTCGCACGTTGATTTGCGGAGCAGAAAGTTGGAGAGGGAAAATTTATGTGCATAAATTTTAATAACAATACTAGCTGCGTGGCCCGGCGTTGCACGGGCTATCTCGAATAACGTTATATTTCCTAGTGGAGAGAAGCGAGGTCACATGTGGCCTCGAAATCCATATTTTTTTCATATGCCCACCTCCATTTTTTAAACAAATATTGTCACTTTCTTCCCCTAACAAACGTTATAAAGTTAAACACAGTGACACAAAAAAGAAAGTAAAAGAAAATGCCTTTTTCCTATTTTTTTATAAATCAAAACATGGACTTAAAAAAAGAAAACCTTTTATACAAACCCAGGTTTTGTTAAATAAATTTTTTAAAAAGCAAGAACACAGTAATATATAACAGTAAAGTTAAGAAATAAAGCATTGTAAGGGAAAAAAAAAAAACAATGAATATGCGAGGCAGAAACACACACTCATTTCCAAATCCACCACAGAGGTAGAGTGTATTGGATTCGTTAACCCCTTTTTAAAAAGGAAAAAAAAAAGGCTGAATAAGGCGGGTTCCCCTGGAGGCCTATTTCCTTTTTTCAGCCCCATAAAAAAAACCTGCAAAGAAATAGAAACACACACACACATATTTTTAACCGACTCCAATTCCTCCGAAAAAAAGCAGACTCCTTGACTCACCATTCCTAATCAAAAGTAAAACAATCGAAAATATATATAAAATTACGAAAGCAGCAATTTACCAGAAAAATACAAACAAAAAAGTAAGAGGAAAAAGAGTGAAACAATTCAATCAACAAAACTTGAAAGCAAAGAGCCAAACAGCTCTGTAAACGATATAAGCCAAAACTATAAGTTATAATTATCAAAATTTAACAAAGATATTAAATATAAATTAAATTAATTAGTCAAAAATTAATTAAAACTTTGTACTATATAGAATGCCGCATATGCAGCTAATTCTAATATAATACAGAAACAAATAATAGAAATATAAATTAAAAGGTAAAAAAAAAGTATAAATAAGAAACAGAAGATTTAAACAAAAAACGATAACACACCTTTTTGCGTGCTCAACGCAACAGCATCAAGTGATTGCATCAACAAAAAATTACAACGATTTAATATTTAAAACACATAAAATAGAATTTAGAATGTAGAAGAAATTATTCAAAATGGAAGGAATGAATAAGAACCTGAATGACAAATATATTGACCTTTGATGAAGTCTTATTTGTTAGGATTGTATTCTACTTTTTACAGTAATACTTTATTAAGGTTGCTCGTTTGTTTTTCTTATATGTTAATTAAAAGTAACTAAAATTTATCTGAATTGAAGTATATATGCATCAGCCAAAATGCAGCCAATAAAAAAAAGAAGCAAGATGCACTCACTGCATACATGAAATCTTAAAGTAAAACCTCGCGGAAAACAACATTTTTAGTAAAAACCCTATTTGAGTGATTTAATTGTCCCTGTTTCTTTGTGTTCATTACTAAAACACGCACACAATGCCTCGATGTTGCTCTTGAAAACGCGACATACAACATTCCATGCGAAAATACTGGCTGAGGCAAATATATCCCTACTTTTCGAAGACTCTGTCCTTGAGATTTGTTTATTGTCATTGCAAAACCAAGTCGAATGGGAAACTGCCGCCTTTGAAGCTGAAAAGGTAGATTGCTGTCAGAAGGAGAAAGTGTTATTCTTGGAATAAAAGCACGTGAGCCTTTTGTATGTCCAGTCAAAATTTCAGCATCTATAACGTTAGGCATCAGTTTTCGAATAATCAAACGTGTCCCATTACACAGTCCTGCCGATGGATTCAAATTCCTTAGCAGCATAATGACAGCTCCTACTTTGAGGTTAAGTACATGTGGTGGCATTCCAGTAGGAGTCAGTGAATTAATAAAATCCAATTGAAAATTGTTTTGTTCTTCTTGATCTTCACACATTATGCTGTCTGCACTGAAGTACGTCTTATTCTGACCTGAAAGTTTTTTCAAAACCTGTTCATTGATTTTCAAGGAATCTTCATTCTTGGGACACAAAATAGCTTTTTCTGACAGATTTTCCATATCAGTAATAGAAGATCCAAAAATTTCATCGACAATAGAATCCCTCACAACACATTCTTCAGGAATTTCCACGTCATCTTCTCCTAATCGGCAGTTATTCGTCAAAGTCCCATTGCCAAGATGCAGAAGCCAATCTGCAAAATCTTTTTCATCAGGTTCTGTTCTCATATTCCTAATGAGTGCAAATTGCTTGAATATGCTCCAAAGAGGTGAATTCTTCAAGCAGGTCTCGAGAATAGTTGTTCTGTTTGCATGCACCGCAACAGGTAAAATCTGTCTCCAGTCACCACCAAGAACAAAAACCTTGCCTCCAAATGGCAAGTCTGAACCTGTTAAATCTCTGAACAATCTGTCAACCGCACTCAAAGCATGATGAGGTGTCATGGTACACTCATCCCAAATAATGATTTTCGCGGCTTTCAGAAATCTTCCATCTTCAGTGTTATGACGAATGCTGCACGAAGAATTCTCCAAAATGGGGACCGGTAACTTGAATCTTGAATGTGCTGTTCTGCCACCTTCCAAAATAATAGCTGCTATCCCAGTCCATGCAACAGGAACAGCAATTTCACCCAATCCTCTAACTGAACGAATGATGGCATTGAATAAAAAACTTTTGCCTGACCCTGCAAAAGCATTCACACAAAACGTTTTCGGTGAAGCCTCATCAACATCTTGGATTGCATTCATAACGGCATCGAAAATTGAACGCTGCTCTGGATTCAACATTGCCATTAGTCTCTCTCCTTCTTGCTTCTCCGTTTCTAAATCGTAGAAATCTATGTTAACATATGTGTGTGAAGTGGCAGGTTCTGGCAATCCAATGGTTGTAAGGGTCATGTTGTGAGCATGGAGGTGATCAGCTATGTTGTGCAATGCAAGATTAACACTTTGCTGCACTGAAGTGTGGACTGCAAAATCTTCACACAAATACGACTTGAATTCTTCCCAAAGTTCCAAAGGTGATGTTGGGTTGCAAAAGACACAAATAAAAGAAAACAATTGCCTTAACTTTGCAGGCATCTGAAAGTTACTCGCCTCCCTCAAACAGTCTCGCCACTCACCATCATCTTCCAACAAATTCCTAGCACGGCATGCCTCTTTAAAAGATTCCATCGTAACACTGTCATAGGTCCGTAACTCCTCAAATGATTTAGCTCCTGGAACGTGAAACAGAAGCATCCGGAGATGAAACCGCTCCGTGTCTTTTGGACTTACGGAATATAACCTAGACACAATTCTGTCACCCAATCGTACACGTCTCTCCCATTTATTGTTCTTCCAAACGAAATGCTTAGGAATGTCAGCATACAAATATCTGTTGGCTTTAGGATCTGTTCTATTTAATTCGAACCAAGCTGTCAGCATGGTGTTTCTTTGAGCAGCTCTTTCTAAGGCTCGACGTTCTTCATCATCATAAAAATACACAGGCTGCATGTCTGGCAGATGCACTGGTAAACGAATGATAGAATGAGATTTTTCGTGCATTTTTTTTTCTAAAAGTCTCCACATTGCCTCGGGAGCAGATACATATCTCGCATCCAGAAAGGTCTTTATCTCATCCCATGTAATCGGACCCTGACCATTGTTCTCGAAGACAACCTTCGCACAATCATGACCTTTGTAAACATACTTGAAAATATACTTTATAGACTTGATAGAGCTGCAAATTTCAACATTTATATGGGCATTGTATTTCTTTGTAAGGTATGGATTGTATGGCACGATCCACCTATTATCTACAACATTGCCATTTATTATTACATGGTTTGTATTGTCACGACGCCTATACATAGGATAACCATCAATGTTCTCAGCTGTAGCTTCTCTAAATTGCTTGGGGTATCCCTTTGTGCAAACACCATCAGCCATACATGGAGAATTGGGATTGAGCACACCGCAAGGTCCATGAATCATTGTAGCCTTAACAATTTCGTGTAATCGAGAATCGTGTGTCTCATTGGGCAGTTCTGCTGATACTATCCGATCGATACTCTCCGGGTCCCTTATTTTATCCTCTTCTGCTAATACCAGCAATAGATGCATGTGTGGCAATCCTCTCTTCTGGAACTCTATGGCATGAATGTCTGCCACTATGCGACCCAAAATACCATTTTTTTTCAAATCTTGTAGCAGTGCTTTCTTCTTGATGTCAAAAACTCTAGCAACCAAGTC
>BGPR01012859.1:0-43472 GCA_013235015.1 Araneus ventricosus | reverse complement strand
AATATTACAAATCATATTCTAGCGGCAGCTGATATTGCAATTCCCAAAACATCTGGCAAACAACCTAGACTTTGGAAGCCGTGGTGGGATGAGAAATATGCCGAAGCTTTTCGAAACCAAAAGAGATGCTGGGATCGGTTTCGGCGTTATCCCACAACGGAAAATTTTATAAATTTCAAAAAAGCTAAAGCTATGGCCAGAAGAATTAAACGACAAAATCAAAATACAACTTGGCAGAAAAATGTAAATTCAATCCAATGTAATATTTCATCATCAGAAATGTGGAACAAAGTGAGAAAAATGCTAGGTACTTACAAAAAGGGACATGCAATTTCTTTTTTAAACCACAATGGTCAAACTGTATCAGAAGTTATAGATATTGCAAATATTCTGGGAGCCAAATTTTCGAAAATTTCTAGTAATGAATCCTATCCCCCAGTCTTCGCTGCATACAAGCAAAAAGAAGAGAGGAAAGCTCTAAACTTTAAAACATCTACATGCAAAGAATATAATGCTCCTTTCACCGTGCAAGAATTAACAGCGGCTCTAAACAAGACTCGCCCAACTTCGAGTGGCCCAGATAGAATTCACTGCAATATGTTGAAAAACTTAAGTGAAAAATCTTTAAACGTAATTTTATTTTTGTTTAATAGAATATGGACGGAGCAGTGCTTTCCAGCCCTGTGGTGCAAAGCAGTCGTGGTCCCGATCCCGAAACCCGGAAAAGATCCACATAACCCATCGCATTATAGACCAATTGCATTGACGAGCTGTTTATGCAAGTTAATGGAACGCATCGTGAATACACGTCTAGTTTATTTTTTAGAAGAAATAGGACACCTTTCAAAATTTCAGAGTGGCTTCCGCTGCACACGAGGAACTGTGGATAATGCTTTAATGCTTGAAACTGCAATCAGAGATGCTTTTATTACAAAAAAACACTTGGTGTCTATATTTTTTGACATGGACAAAGCCTACGATAGGGCATGGCGCTACGGAATTTTGAGAGATTTGTCCAAAATGGGCTTACGTGGAAACTTACCGCTTTTTATCACAAATTTTTTAGGAAGAAGAACTTTCAATGTTAGAGTTGGAGACGTTTTATCTGATGACTTTCCTCAATATGAAGGTGTACCTCAGGGTAGTGTGTTGAGTGTCATTTTGTTTGTAATAAAAGTAAATGAAATTGTGCAACAACTACCTCAATATGTGCATGGATATTTGTATGTGGATGACTTTCAGATCCATTGTGCTGGAGTTAATATGTCTTTTATAGAAAGACAGTTGCAAACAGCAATAACAGCGATTACTAACTGGTGTGATAAAAATGGTTTTGTGCTCTCCGCTCAGAAAACAAATTGTGTCCATTTTTGTAAACTTCGTGGAATGCACCCGCATCCTGAAATTTTTCTCAACGGAACATCTATACCGATGGTATCGGAGGCAAAGTTTTTAGGCATTATTTTAGACGAAAAGTTATCTTTTCGGCCACATATTTTAAATCTTAAACGTAAATGTAACAAATCATTAAATCTTCTCAAAATTTTATCAAACACTACATGGGGTGCAGATTTTTCATCACTTTTAAAAATCTATAAAGCTTTAGTTTTATCTAAACTAGACTATGGATGTACTATTTATGGTTCTGCAAGGAAAAGTTTGTTGCAGATTCTTGACACAATCCACCACCAAGGACTTCGACTTTCATCAGGGGCATTCCGAACATCTCCAGTCCAGAGCCTTTATATCATCAACAAAGAACCGGCCTTGGAATTGAGGCGCCATAAAATAGCACTAAAGTACTATTTCAAAATAAAAAGTAATAGTGAGCACCCAATGCATAATAAGATTCTTCAGCCTGCCTTTGGTACATTTTATGCTAATAAAAAATCATACATACCCTCATTTGGACACAGAATGCGCTCTGTAATACAAACTTTAAACACTCAAAATGTTGAAATTGAACCAAAAGAGGATGGACTTCCTCCCTGGAGAGGTTTTAATATTCGGACGATTGATGAGTTTTATAAACTTCCTAAATCCTTAACCTCAGACAATGTTTATCGACAGCTCTTTTATTACCACAGACACAGCAGCATACGGATTTTAATTCTGCATTTACGGATGGATCTAAAACGGCGAATCATGTTGGATCCGCTGTAGTTTTTAATACTTTTACTGTAACTGAAAAATTACACGAATACTGCACGGTTTTTACAGCTGAGGTTTATGCCATTTTATTAGCCCTGAATGTGATTGGGACATCACAAGAAAAGAAATGGATTATTTACACAGATTCTAAAAGCTCTGTGGAAGCTCTTTTAAATGTTTCTAACCAAAGCCACCCATTATTGATTAAGGCCTTTAAGAAATACTTGCGTCTAAATGAGCTGGAATTCCAAATCATATTTTGCTGGATTCCAGGTCATGTTGGTATATCAGGAAATGAATGTGCAGACTTGGCAGCGAAAAATGCTAAAGATATGAAATATTGCTTTGTTCCATTATCCGACATAGACCACGTTTTTAAACTAAGGATAAACGAAGCATGGCAAACGATTTGGAACACTCAGAGCAACAACAAACTTCATTCTATACAACCATTCATTAAGGGTTTTAAATCAACCAGCTTTAATAGGAAAATGGATACAAAACTAATAAGATTGCGCATAGGACATACTCATTTAACACAGAAACATTTATTGTAGGGAGAGCCACCACCGACATGCCAAGCATGCAATACAATTTTATCTGTCAAACACATTTTAATTGAATGCTCAATTTTTAATAATTGTAGACTCGGGTGCTTTGGAAACGCCCACCCTTTTTTGAAGGACTTACTTGGAGACATTCCACACCCAAACCTTTTTCAATTTCTCCAGGACATTGGTTTTTGTAACTTAATTTAAAAATATTTTTTGTTCAGGTCTAAGGACCGTCATCAATCGCTGGGAAACGCAACGAAGCTTTCAAAAGTTGGATTAAATCGAAAACAACCTTGCTTGGCGCAGCTTGGCCAATTTTGGCCCTTGCGCCATAAAAAGTCACTCACTCACTCACTCTCTAAAATCACTTCTTTACGGAAGTTAAAAATTGAATTCGACTCAATTTTGTAAAATTGGTGTAGTTAAATATCGAAGTGTTTTGATCTCTTAGCTTAGATCCAGACACAGCACCAACACGTTTTGTACTTGCAAATTGCAACTTAATTTCCAATATTATCAGCCAGTTTTCTGCTGCTTTTCCATATTATGAAGTATTGGGAGAGTGTTTAAGTTTATGTGAGTGTCACTATTTAGTCTTACGGCAGTCGAAAGACTTATCGCAGTTTTTAGTGAATCAACTTGAAGAAAAACTTTTCAATGGCAAACTAGGATCCATATTACACTACGAATTATTCTTGATTTCAGAAATGTCAATATGCAGTTTTCAACGAACAAGGATAAATTGGATTAAATCTCGCACATTGAACCCCTTAACCTACAATATCGTGCTATTGTGTATGGTACTACGATCGGTAGAAACATAAACATCACAGGTGAGAGAAGTGATACGACTTTAGGGCCAAACATAATGCGTATGAGAGATGTGGTACGTCCTTTATGCTACACGGATCAAACACATCATTAATTTTCCTTCACTTCATTATTCATTTCAAGAGAATAAATCTTTCTTGTTCAACTATCAATTGGTAGTAATTATTTAATAAACAACTTACAAAAAAATTAGTTGCACCGTACACATGTATGTCAATATTCTAAGACATATTCGATTTGCACCACTTGGAACGTTCAGCCAAACCGTGAAAATGGCTCGACGTGTGACCGACTTTGTTGTTGTTTATGATACGCGCTATTTGAACTTAAATCGTAAAGCAAGGTATTAAGTAATATTTCTTCTTTCGTCTCTGAAACTCGAACCGTTTAATAGAAATATACGTAGGATCGATGAATGCTAGTAAATAGTAAAAATATTTTAGTCTTTTTTACAAAAACTGCATAACGCTTAAATGCGCAGCATCCAAATTACGCCGATTCTCTCCGCTTCAGCACCGCCATTTAACTGTACCCTGTGCCATAAGTGTACAGTAGAGTGGGTCGAAAAAACTATTTTTTTCGGAACACTTTAGTGCGGAAAATCTGTCTATTGTAACAAGTAAAACGGCATAAAGCAAATTAAAATCGGTTAACATCTTCCGTTCGCGCATCGTACTTAAAGTTAGTGAAAAACTGCAAAATCGCGCCTTTTTGTAAATTTTTTAAGTTAGTTAAAAGTTTTAAAATAAAGACGTTTTAGTTTTTATGGGTTTTTTCTTTTAAATAACCAAAATAAATTAAATTCTGATCAATAATCTAATTTTTTCCGTTCGTGCAACGTCTCACAAAAAACAGAAATATACCAATTTTTCGCAATTTTGACATTGCAAATCCTTCCTCGCTTTGCTAGAATAAAACGACCAAGAACTCGGCATGTAAAGGTGGTTGCATGTGGAGTTCCACCCACTCCCTACCCAACCAACCATCCAATTTCTTTGGGTGTGGTATTTACATTATATTTATAAAGATTTTCCATAGAATAGAATTCTTTGGCTTGCTGAGTTTTTTACTTTTTCTTTTTTATATCTACTACACATTTAAAGACTGATTTTTTTTTTTAGAAATTAGGCGTAATCGATCTAGACTTCAGTGTTGCTTGGATATAGCCATCTCTAGCTACATTTCCACATACTTTATTCGAGGCCTCTGTCACAAAGTTGATGCACCTCTCCACAACCTGGGTGTGACAGGGAAACTTTTGTATTTCTCTGATAGGCGTAGTGTCAGAATTGATGAGTGATTTAACATTATCTTCATTTATGTTCCGCAGCATTGGCGGAGGATACTTCACACAAGAATTCCAATTAATAATTTCAATGTAATCGAAAGCTTGGAAGTTTATCTTCGGTGGTACGAAATTTTTAAGTCTTCTTCTTCGGAACGATTTGTCTTGATTTTAAGATCCTTCTGTAACCGAACTCCCAAATATGTTCTTTCATCGACAAGCATTGCCAACAGAACATCCCCTCAGGGGCACATCTTCTTTAGGTGTGACGGGATTCACGACCCCGAGGTACCCTAGTGTCTGATCTCCTTTCAAGTTTTTGCCTTCCTTTTGAGTTTCTGCTTTTTTCTTCCTTCCCTCGAGGGTAGACGAGGGAGCTCTCCATGAGAAGCTGTTGCCGCTCTGTTTTCTTCCTGCTTCTCATGGACAGCAAATTACCCCCACGTGTTGGCCGTGCGTGGCATCCCATTAGACGGGTGGTACATTTCGGTCCCCGGTGTATCAATCGGCTGGTATCCCAGCCATTTGGCTGGTCTGCTCAAGGGGATCAAGCGATAGTGGCCAACTTCCGGGGCTTGGAGTTAAGGGTGGTCAACGTTCCTGGAAGTGGCCCTGAGCGTATAGGTCCTGGCTAGCACTAAGGTGGATGCCGAGGCTGAGAATTCTCAGAGCCGGTAATTGCCTTCCCTTGTTGGGCTCCGTGGTGGGCAGTGCTGTCGGGACCCGAATTTTTATCCTTTGTGCATGGGTTCTCTCATCACCGACATTGACAAGATATCAGAAACCGCTCGATTTCTTATAATCTCCCTACCAAACGAACAACTTTCCAAAACTTCTCCGTTTGCTATAGAAAAGGCTCTACAAGGAAAAGGCGGAAGCCCAAAATCTGTAAAAAAAACTCAAATCTGGAGACCTTCTAATCGAAACATCATCTGCCATTCAAACAAAGTCTTTCTTGTTAGCGAAAACCTTTCTCAATAACCCTGTTAAAATAACTCTCCACCGCACTTTAAACAGCAGCCGCGGTGTCATATCTGAGCCTCAGCTTTTACACTCGCCAGAATCCGAAATTCTTGAAGGTCTGTCATCTCAAGGTGTTATTGGAGTCAGGCGTATAAATATTAAGAGAGGAGCAAGTTTTATAGCCACCAAACATATAGTGCTAACGTTTAATACAACCCAATTGCCTTCACATATTAAAGTCGGTTATTTAAGATGTAAAGTTCGTCCCTATATTCCAAACCCAATCCGTTGTTATAATTGCCAACGGTTTGGTCACTCTAAAGCAGCTTGCCGTGGAAAGCAGACGTGCTCCAGATGTGCCTCTGTTGACCATATCGCCTCTGATTGTACTTCTATTGAACCCCTTTGTATAAACTGTGATCAGCCACATCCAGCAGATTCCAAAGATTGTCCTCAATGGAAAAAGGAAAAACAAATTCAAGAACTCCGTACTAAAAAAAATATTTCATATTTTGAAGCCAAAAGTATACTTTTTCCACAACAGAGCACTAATTCATATACTAAAGCAGTAAAATCTTCAGGCTTTCAATCTACTCAAACAGACGAAAAAATCACCAAAGTTGTTGTCCCACCATTAGTTAAACTTAAACCCGTAACAGTCCGGTCCTTACGAGCACAAAAGGCATCTGCAGAAAAGCCAAATGTTTCCTCACCTAAAGATCAATTTCTACACAAGAATGAAAAAAGTTCCAAATCCGAAAAATGGCAGCAGGTAAAAGAGTCCAAGGCAGCCAAACGTGCCCGAGTTTTGGCAGAACGGAGAAACCAGGAATTGACCTTGCCATCTAATCGCCCTCTTACAGAAAAAGATTTTAGGATAAAGACGAAGGTGAAAACTGATAATGACACGGATAGTGATCTAGTTTTATCCGTTCATCCATCTGATGAAGACATGTCCACTAGTGAAGTGGACGAAGAACTCTCTCCTCTAAAGAAATCTTAACGGCGGTTTCCTCCCTTTATTTTTTGTGTGTGGTTTTTTCAAAACTGGCATCTATTGTCTCTTGGAATTGCCGTGGCCTTAAGAGTAAATTTTGCGAATTGAAGGATATTATTAATATCCACCAACCCAACTGCATTGCTTTACAGGAAACCTATCTGAAACCTCATGATAAAATTCAAATAAAACATTACAATATTTTAAATAAGATCCACAATGGTGACAGAGCTTCTGGCGGAGTTTCATTGCTCATATCCAATGACGTTCCATCGGCGCCCTTAGAATTGAATTCTTCTTTGCAAGCCGTTGCTGTGCGGATCCATCTCCATTCCCTAATAACTGTCTGTAATCTGTACATACCTCCGAATCAACACGTCGCACAGTCGGAATTAAACAATTTAATAAATCAACTTCCGACCCCCTTCGTCCTTATTGGAGATTTGAACGGCCATAGTCCAATTTGGGGAAGTCCCGATACCAACTCCAGGGGGCTTCAAATAGAGAAACTTATAACAGATTTCAATCTCTGTTTGCTCAACTCTGATCAGGAAACTTATTTCCACCAGCCTACAGGTACCTTCCATTCCATAGACCTTGCTATTTGCTCTCCTGTCATATTTCCATTCTTTGATTTGACAATAGATAATGACCTTCACAACAGCGATCATTTTCCTTTAATACTGAATGATAACAGATACCACACCTCTATCCCTTGGCACCCTCCAAAATATGCATTTGCTAAAGCCGATTGGACAAAATTTGCTCTTTTGGCCACCATAACATCAGATATGGTGCAGAACATTCCTATTGACGAAGCAATACAAAACGTTACAAAAATAATCAACGATGCTGCTGAAACTTCCATTCCTAGAAAGAACACTTCAAGAAAAAAGCAGAGCAAACCTTGGTGGAATCAAGACTGTCAGGAAGCTTCCAAACGACAAAAAAAGGCTTGGAATATCTTTCGGAGATACCCTACAACAACCAACCTAATTGCATTCAAAAAGGCGAGGGCTGAATCTCGACGAATTCAACGACGTAGTCGAAGGATTTCATGGATAAATTATATTTCTAGTATTTCTTCTACAATATCCAGTCGCGAATTATGGCAGAAGGTAAAAAAAGCCTCCTGTGCTTCTTTTTCGAAAGGTATCTCTGCACTACGTGTCAATGGATCAATTATATCAGCTCCAAAAGATAACGCAAACTCAATTGCTTCTACTTTAGCAAACACATCTAGCACTAAAAATTACCCTGTTTCCTTTTTGGGCTACAAATTAAAGGCTGAGAAAACTAAACTGAACTTTGATTCTCGGTCATATAACCCATACAATAGTGATTTTACCTTTCTAGAACTTCAATCCTGTTTATCTAGTGTACACAAATCATCTTCGGGTCCTGATAATATTAGTTACAATATGATCCAGCACCTATCTACAGATTCTCAAAAAAATTTACTTTACGTGTATAATAGAATTTGGAACGAACACTATTTTCCGGCTTCATGGCAACGTGCTCTCATAATTCCGATTCTTAAACCTGATAAAAATCCCTCGAACCCTTCAAATTATCGTCCTATTGCCTTAACCAGCTGTTTATGTAAGCTCCTAGAAAAAATGATCAATCATAGGCTTTTATATTTCCTGGAAGTCAATCATTTACTACATCCTTATCAAAGTGGGTTTCGTAAAGGCCGATCCACTTTAGACAATTTGCTTGCTCTAGAGACAGATATTCGCCTTTCATTTTTACAAAGAAAACACCTTGTAGCAATATTTTTTGATATAGAAAAGGCGTACGACCACACATGGCGATATGGCATTTTGAAAGACTTATTTGATTTTAACATGAGAGGTAACCTCCCCATCTTTATTCAAAATTTTTTACAGCTTCGTAAATTTCAAGTCAGAGTTGGAGCAGAGCTATCGGACTTCTATGTTCAAGACGAGGGCGTCCCTCAGGGTAGCGTCCTGAGTGTGACACTTTTTAACATCAAAATAAATAATATTTTACACCAATTACCGTCAACGGTAAAAGGTCACTTATATGTTGATGACCTGTACATATCTTGTACAGGAACTCGCATGAATTTTATTGAAAGACAATTACAGACGGCTATCAACAGCATTCAAAAATGGTCCCTTACTAATGGCTTCACCTTCTCTGTCACTAAGACAGCAGGAGTACATTTCTGTCGTAAACGTGGTCTGCATTTCGATCCTGAAATTAAGCTGAATGATCATGTAATCCCCTTTGTAAGTGAAATTCGCTTTTTGGGGATAACATTCGACAAGAAGTTGACATTCCTTCCCCATGTTCTAAACTTGAGGAAAAGATGTGAACGGGCTCTAAGCATTCTAAGAGTTCTGTCAACAACATCTTGGGGAGAGGATCGATCCTCTATGCTCAGAATTTATAGAGCGGTTATCCTTCCGAAAATTGATTACGGATGTATGATTTATGGCTCTGCTAGAAAGAGTGTACTCCAGAAATTGGACCCTCTTCATCATGCTGCTCTTAGAATATGTTCTGGAGCATTTCGAACTTCTCCAGTGAAAAGTCTATACGTTGATTGTGGTGAACCAGATCTTAACCTGCGAAGACAAATGTTATCCCTGCATTACTATTTTAAAATTGCATCCCTCACACATCACCCGTATCATACCTTTCAACTTCGTCCATTTCTACTCCGGTTACAGGCGACTAGAAAATCATTTATACCCACTTTTTTCACCAGAGTAAACACAATTTTATCTGAACTAGGCATGGATTATTTGAAAGTATATCCAAAGCGAAAGAACTATTTTCCTCCCTGGAAAAGTAATGATTTCTATTATCTTAACCCATTTGAAAACTTCTTCAAATCAGACACAGCAGATGTTACTTACCTTAAATTATTCTTGGAACATAGAACTCATTATAATACTTTCATTCCAGTTTATACAGATGGGTCTAGGGTACCCACACATAGTTCTTTTGCAGTTGTTTTTCCGGACAACATCTCATGTTTTAAACTTCATCCTTCTTGCTCAATTTTCACAGCGGAAATGACTACAGCTCTGCATGCTTTGGTGCAGATCTCAAACAGACCTTGTGGTTGCTACATTATTTACATTGACTCATTAAGCGTCCTGCAGTCCTTACAATCATTTCATTATCATAGCCATCCACTTGTTTTTGAAGTTTTGGACTTTTATTATAGGCTTTATTCTAGAGGTTTTACCGTTTTATTTTGCTGGGTTCCAGCCCATGTGGGAATTAGTGGCAACGAACAGGCTGACAAAGCTGACAAATCGGCCGCTCACTTTTTTAACACTTCCATTCCTGCATGGGATCTGAAAAAACATGCAAAAACTAATCTCCATTTAAAATGGCAGAGGCAATGGAGTCTTGAGACAGAAAATAAGCTGCATTTTATTAAACCTTTAATAGAAAACTGGCCTGTATTAAAAAACAGAAGGAGTGACACAATAATAACTCGTCTACAAATCGGACACACGAGAGCTACACATCGATATTTACTTCTTGGCGAACAAATGCCTATGTGCCCACATTGCAATTGTAGCATGACGGTTTTACATATTCTCATTGAATGCCAATATTTCAATGCTCAACGCTTGCGCTTCTTCCGGACAACTGTTGTCACACTGCCAGTGTTGCTTGGGAGAAACCCTCATGTTCAACTTTTACCCTTTTTAAAATCCATAGGGTTTTATTCTCTTATTTAAACTTGTTCGTTTTAACACATTTTTCGATGCTTTTTTAATTGCATTAATTACTACTTTTTTATTTAACTACCTTGTTAGTATTTTAGCCTTTCGGTAAACATTCATACCTTGTTTTTACCTATAGAGAAACTGTTTTGGCATCGTGCAAATTAAGCATAATTCTTGGCGCAGTATAGCCAACATCATGGCTCTTGCGCCATAAAAATCCAAACCAAACCAAACCCAACAGAACATTCTCTGTATGCGCAAAGAACGCATTTCGTTGTATTACTGGATCGACAACTTAAAGTAATTCGTCGGATAAATACCGTGATGTTTGGAGTGCTTGAAAGACATGTTTTGTTCCGTCAGTAAAATATTTCCTTTTTTTCATTGCAAACCACACAGGCATGTATTATTTTACGATGAAGCAAACTATTTATTTTAAGTTTCCGGATGGATCTGACGAACTTATGTACAATCTAAGGACTCTGTTGGCAGCAGTTTGCCTTCTGGGATGGAACAAAGGACCAGGGTCCCAATTTGCCAAATCTTCTGGACAATGCCCCAAGGTGATTGCATTTGAAATGTCCAACAAATACTGTTGGTCTTTGCTCAACAAATTCCTGTGTATATCAGGAATCGAACAATCTATGGGTTCATAATCGAGCGCAGGGAGTTTTTCATAGCAAGTGAGCTACTGCCCGATTGATCCACTAAAAGATTTAGGCCCTGCAATTTGACCGTCAATATGTTGGAACATGTGGCTAAAAGGAAGCTCATTAAAATGCAGGAGGCATATGCCCCACTGTAGCGGGCGTCCTACATGATTTTCTGTTCGGTGGATGACACCGTTCTTACATCCAGTGTTGGTTACAGTCCATCACTCTACTACTTCTAGTTTTTTCATTCATCATTGGTTAACGTTGTTAGAATAAACATTAAACAAACACCACAACACAATGCACAGTATTGCAGAATGCACGGCACAGTTTTCCAGCACCAAAGCGTGTACCACTTGTAAGATAAAGAAAGACTGAAGTGAAGGCTGTGGTGGGCACCTGCGAGTAGCAGCCCGAGTTTTTCTGTAGGGGTGCAGCAGAGTATGTAGGGAGGGACCACGCCACGGTTCAATCTAGTTCAATCTAATTAAAGTGAGTTGAGGTTCGTTTTGTTGTAGCAAAACGAACGAAGAGTTGCACAGTAAAAATTGCGAAATATTGGTACATTTCTGTTTTTTCAAAGACGTTGCGTGAACTGAAAAAAATTACATTATTGATCAGAATTTAATTTCTTTAGGTTATTTAAACCATAAAATAAGCATAAAAAACTAAAGCGTGTTTATTTTAAAAGTTTTAACAAAAGAAATTCCAAAAATGTCGTGATTTTTGCAATTTTTCTTTAACTTGAAGTACGATGCTCGAACGGAAGATGTTAACCGATTTTAATTTTCTTTATGCCGTTTTTCTTATTACAATAGGTAACTTTTCCGCACTAAAGCGTTCCGAAAAAAAAAATATTTTTTTTACCCTCCCTAGCGTACAGATGACACGTAGAATTTACGCCTTGCGTCTGAGCAACAACACCTTGACATGCTTTTGGAAGAGGTTCTTTAAAACTTATTCATAATTTATACATTATGAATAATTATTATACTAAAAAATTAATATGCATCGTATAATATAAAGGTTTATAAACGTGCGAATGAATGCTGCCGGTTATAACTGGCACTCGTCTCTGCGACTTATATCGCGTATGTCGGCTATACCCGGCGTTCATCACCGGGGCTCGCTTTGTGGATGTCGACTAAAGCTGACGTTATGACCGAAGGAGTTGATGGATTTTAGTAAAGCGAATTTGATTTATATTCAAATGTTTGGTGAACTTCTCTAGTGAAAAGTACTGTAATAATTGAATTTGACCTTTCCTTCAAAAGTTCTTTTCTGCTTATTAGTCAGCTGCTAGTTCAGATCTGAAATGGTTGTGTGACCCATTTATATTTTAATAAGGGTTTTTTACATGATATAGGTGCTATTTAAGTAAATCTACAGGGAATACTTGCATATTTGTATATAATCTAGAAATATTAAGTATGATCTTATTTGGAAAATGCAAATTATTGTAAAAATGTACCGGAGTTTGGTTCTAGTACAAAGCAATAACGAAATTGTTACATTTAGTTGCTGATGATTTATGCATAAGCAAGTTTCTTTAAAATACTCCATGTGAGCATGTTAAGGCTGGGTGATGATGTGCTTATATAAGTTTTCACTTAAAACTAGTAAAATCCACACATCTCATATATGTGTGTATTCACCAAAGACTTCTCTTTTTTTTAAGTACATAATTTTTAAATGCTTCATAAGTGAAGTTGGAAGTATTAATAAATATTAATTTCTAAATTTCATTCTTGATGCTACTACACTAGCTTGTAACATTATAAAATGCTCGTGATTATTCGCTTTTCCTTACCTTCAAATAAAACTTGCAGGGCTTTAATATTAAACAGAAACAAGCTTGATTAATTTATTGAATTTGCGCTAATGGAGCAGAGCTGAAAATGCATATTATCATAGTTGAATATCTGCACCTGTTCAAATTAAATTACAAAGTGAATAAATTTAATTATTCACTATCGAAACAAATTGCTCTCCTTAATGTTGTGTCCAGTTTGAGTTTTTGAAGCAACTGGAATCCAGAGGTAACCAATTGGTTGCCACACCGCAGAACGAAGACAGAGGCGAGAAACGCGCTTTCGGAGCTAAACAATATAAACACATATTCTGTGCGCCAAGCAAAACTGAAGCCATTACAGGGTACACCTTGTTTAACGAAGCCACCCCTTACTCGGTAGTACGACCCTCTAGTTTGGATTGTTTTATTCACATGTTTGGCCTCGTAAATAAATCCGTACTAATGTGACCAGGTCTACCATTGGACCTGTCCTGGAACACAGTAGAATGTTGGCCTTTAACTACACTTAGTTTCAGCCTGTTTTATAATGTTGTTTAGACTATTTTCAATAAGTTTAACAATAGTGTCATAATATTTTCAATCCATTCTTCCATCTTGCTTCAAAGTAAGAATTTTCTTTGAGCTCTCTTACCCGAGTTTATAGGGTCTTAATATCCAAATAGACTAAGGTGTAACTCCAAATCGCGGTGTGAAATTTGATAGTTTACTTTTTATGAAACAATCCCACGTGACTTAATTATTGATTCGGAGGCATTATACTCAATTTTACTCGCTGCGTTTAATCCGATTTCGAAAGATTGTAACTGACAGTACTAAGCACTTGTTTATAAAATTTTGAGTATAGTTTGTTTCCGATTCATTTGTGATCCTATCAAGGAAACTGGTTCAGAAATCTACTAAAAGCAATTGTTAAAAGTCTTTTATAATACTACTGTATAAATTTTGCTTTAAAAATAGGTACAGGCAAGTTGGTTTCTTTGACGTAAATGGCATAGTGGATGTTCCCGAGATCGAGCAATTGAATTTATTCAGTCAGAAAATAATTACATGCACAAAATGTTTCATTTTGTAGCATCGAAGAGTGAAAACATAATAGTATAAGTATTATTTATAGTATAATTATTATAGTATACTTTTTATACTGGTATATTGGTCCTAACAAATGCCCTTACTTGCTCAGTATTTTTTAAATTGTTATAACTAGAATGTTCCATTCAACCTTCAAAAATTGCTAAAAGCATTTTTGTGTGTATTATACTATGAGAACTTGTAGCTGAAACAAAATTTTATGTTTGACTTTGCACGTAGACTAAACTGTTCAGTTGATTTTAGATTGCTCGTTTAACCAATTTAAACATGTCTTTCATGGAAGTAGAGTAATTCAAATCTGCTTTACTTGACTTGATATTTCATTTCTTTATAAGATCCTTTTCCTTTCGATTAATGTGGCCGTGGTGGCCTATTGGTATGGTCTTGGCTTCAGAACCGGAGGGTTCCAGCCTCGAAAATCGATTTCCTTGAAGATCCGCCGGGCATGTGGGTCTGTTGCAAGTTAAATCATACATTGGGTGCCAAACGTCCCAGCTATGTGGTTCAAAATTACCTGTTCTGTGTAACAATAGCCCTCGTGTTGCTTCAATACGGGGCGTTAATATAACGAAAATCCTTTTTCATTAATCCTCTCTTTTTATAGAGGGTCCCCACTTGTAACCGTTAGACCCCTGCCCCCTTAACTTCTAAACAGTGACAGGTTAGGCCTTAAAGTTGGTGTCCAGGTTTAGTAAAAAGGCTCTGCGCTACTCGATGAGACAACTTACAACGCCATCTATCGGCAAATTTTGGAATTAGCGGTGCTATCTCGTAAATGGATATCTAGTGAAAGATACGAGAAAAAAGCCAACTAGAAAGTTGTAGAGCACTCTCGACTTATTAAGAAAAGATACCTCGCGCACATCAATACTCAAAACAGAATGTAAAAAATTAACATTTGTTTGATTGTGATTTCCAACACCATGGCGTCGTGAAACTCGAGTAAAGCGAGAAAAGACCACCTTACGGACTAAAACCAGCCTGTGTTGTGATGCAGTGGAAACGCACGTGATTTGCACACATGAGGACCATGATTCTGGCCTCACCGGTTGCTTGTTTTACAGAATGTCTCTACAAACCATGAAAACTTTCTGCTGATCTTGCAAATTCGTCTCTCCAATCACACAGCTCAACTCAACCATGTCTAATATAAAAATCAAAGGATTTCATGTATTATGCAAATGAGGATGGAACGTCATACCTGTCCACCAGAGATAACTATAAAAAGGATGATTCTGCTGGGTTGTACGTTCAATCTCAGGGTTATGACAAAATTTGGCATGAAGGAGTATTGCAATATGTTTTTAATTTACCATTAATGTGGGCGTAAGCCAAAATAAACTGCAAGGCTTTATCGTGAACGTTTTCCAGAAGGCCGGCATCCTGCACGGCAGACCATTTTAAAAGTTGTAAAACGTTTGAGGGAGACGGGCTGCGTGACCAGCCGACCTCGAGTTCGTAGACCTCGTAACGTAGGACGCAAAGTGCAACCTGAAGATGTACTAGCATACGCTCTCGCCCATCCTCGGAGCAGCACAAAAATGATGAGTGAAAATTGTGGCCTTTCAAAAGGCCTCGTTTTAATGACAGGCTCATTGGACGAGTATTTTACGAGAGAAAGTTATTGGGACAACGGTTATGGAGCTTCTTCAGAATGTAATAACCGAATGTGTTGAGTCTATCGTTTCACCAACTCCGAAATGTATGGTTCCAACATGACTGCGCCCCTCCGCACATAAGATTTCAAACGCTAAGCAGTACCTAATGGAGACATTTCAGAATCAATTCATCGGGTATGGTGGTTTAGTAGAGTGGCCCCCGCGCTCACCTGACTTGACCCTTTTGGACTTCTTCTTATGGGGGCACTTAAAAGGGCATGTATATGAGGACCTTCCGCCAACACTGCAGGATCTTCGACTACGCATTACTAATACTTGTACCACTGTGACAAATGCCATGTTGCACAACTAGCAGCAAAAAATCCATTCAAGAATGCAAATGCGTATAGTGGCTAACGGAGAGCATTTTGAGCAGTGTAAATAAATGATCCAGAAGACAGGGATGTGTCTGTCTGTTTTCAAAACTCTTTATGTCATGACAATGTTCGAAATCATGACCAAATAAAAGTTCATTTATTCCATTTAGTTTTTAGTATTAATGTGCGAAAGGTATCTTTCCGTACTAAATTGAGAGTGCTCTACAACTTTCTAATTGACTTTTTCTCGTATCTTTCACCTTGTAGGAGATAGGACCGGTAATTCCAAAATTTGCCGATAGGTGACCTTGTAAGTTGTCTCATCGAGTAGCGAATAGCCTTTTCACTATATCTAGACGCCAACTTGTGAGGGGGGCTAACGATTATTAGTGGGAACACTGCATAGTTTTTCTACCAAACCCATTTGTGATTTTAGAATAATCCCCTGACTGCCTATTCAATGCTCTTCACACGAAAGGCTATTTCCAATATGTAGTTTACTTTCCTTTAGGAAAACTCCTATTATATTCCATTGTTTTTCATCTTAGAAACAACCTGAAAATAATTGAATATAGTTATTTAAAATCTTTATCTATTTACCCAAGCTCTTCAGCTCAGTAACAAGCTTTGTTTCAAAATTTATCGGAAATCGAAACGCGACTTCAAATTTAAATTCTGATTTTCTATGTCGGATATTAGAATTTTCATTACTATAGAGGGAATTGACCAACGTTTGATATTGGTTTGTCCAAGTTATGTTATAACAGCTTTTTAGCGAGTATCGGCATGCCTTTTCTGCTGGCAGTGTTTTAGATGTTATACCTTCGTCCATTTAACAAAGTCTGCAAGTTTGGTGGAGTTACTTGCGATATGCTTTCTTCCCTCTATGAGTAACATTTTCTTTCTCAGATTAACTTATTGGTATTAAATTGGCCAAGAACAAATTGAAGTGTTATGTAATAAACAAAAAAATCTCCTTTGCGCCAAGTTAAAATGAAAAGATTAGAAAAATAAAGCTATGAAACTGCTTGTGCAGATTAAGTAATGGGTTAGAAGTTTCGAACAAATGTAACTTTCATTTATTCATCTGACATTCGCGCTAAACTCCCCTCAGGGGCACATCTTCTCCAGGTGTGACGGGCTTCACGACCCCGGGGTACCCTAGTGTCTTCTCTCCTTTCTAGTTTTTCCTCTCCTTATGTTTTTGCTTTTTCCTTCCTTCCCTCGAGGGTAGGCGAGGGAGCTCTCCATGAGCAGCTGTCGCCGCTCTGTTTTCTTCCTGCTTCTCATGGACGGCAATATACTCCCACGTGTTGGTCGTGCGTGGCAACCCATTAGAAGGGTGGTGCACTGTGGTCCCCAGTGTATCAATCTGCTGGTACCTAGCCACTTTTGTGGTTAGACTGCTAGGGATCAAGCGAAGGGGTCACTCCTTGGGCTTGGCGTTAAGGATGGTCACTGTCCCCGGGGGTGTCTCCCAGCGTATAGGTACCGACTAGCATCATAGTAAGCGCCGAGGCTGGGAATACCCAGAGCCGGTGGCTGCCTTCCCTTGTTGGCCTCCGTGGTGGGCGATGCCGTCGAACCCGAATCTTTACCAATATCTTATGGGTTCTTCGTCTCTCATCGTCGAAGCCAATTCATCTACTCGTTACATGTCGATCAACACTCCAAATACTTTTCATACGGTATCCCCTTTTCTGGTGCAAAAATTCCTTACATCATGTATTGGTGAAATACAAAATGTTAAGAAATTGCGATCTGGTGATCTTCTGACACAAGTTGACTCCAAACAAGCTTCCGTAATTAGCAAATTAACGCATTTGGGTACTTTTCCAGTAGAAACGTCATTTCATAAAACATTGAATGTTTCTCGTGGTGTGCTTTCTAACCCTGATTTTATACATGTTATAGAAGCAGAATTCTTGGAAGAACTACGTGATCAAAATGTTTTCGCCTCACGTCGTATAAACATTCGGCGTGACGGTCGACTTATTCCTACACAACACGTTGTTTTAACTTTTCAGACACCGGTATTACCAAAATCCATAAAAGCAGGATATATAAATTGCAAACTTCGTCAATATATTCCCAATCCTCTTCGGTGTTTCAAATGCCAGAGATATGGGCACTCCCAACAGTCATGTCACCATGTGTTTGGCGCAGTATAGTCAATTATGGCTCTTGTGTCTCCAGAAAACACAACACAACCAACCAACCAACCCAACAGTTATGTCGGGGTACTGACCCCGTTTGTGGTAAATGCGCTGAATCTGGTCACGAAACAAATGTTTTTACTTTTGACACTTTCAAATGTAGAAATTGTTCTGGTTCTCATGCTGCATCTTCCAAATCTTGTCCTACATGGATTTTTGTAAAAGAAGTTATTGAAGTTAAAATTAAAAGGAATATTACTTTTCCTGAAGCAAGACAAATTGTAAAGGATATAACTCCGAAAGTTGGTGTTTCCTTTTCCTCTACAGTTCAAATGCAGCAAAAAATCCGCAACAACACATCGGAGATAAATAGCATGCAACTACCAGTATCTATTCCCCTTTCAACATTGCCATCTAAGTTCTTTACTCTCCGACAGCTACTACTAGTATGAAAAATAATTCACCAAAAATTCGAAGCAACCAACTCCTAGTAATTCTAAAACGGACATTGTAAAAAGTAAAAAAAATTAAAACCTCTTGAGAATAGCTCCAAGAAAACTCTTGATGCCAAACATTTTTTGAAATCTAACACTTCTTCTGAATCTGATATGGAACTGGGTTCCTCTTCTGCCTATAGGAACGTTACGAAAGATAGAGAGAAGCCTAAAAAACCTCCAGATAAAAATTGTTCTTGATGGCCTGCGTGGTTTCGTGCAACTGCCGTGGTTTCCGCAGTAAGGTTTGTCACATTAAAGACTTGATTTATGAAGTGCATCCAGTCTGCATTGCATTTCAAGAGACCTACTTGAAACCTGCTGATATTGCAAAAATCAAACGCTATAGCCTTCTCAGAAAAGATAATGAAAATGAATCTGGTAGAGCTTCTGGAGGAGTTGCTCTCTTAGTCTCCCATGATACTCCATCTGTCATCACTTTACAAACAAATTTGCAGGCTGTAGCGGTTAGAGTTATGTTTTCCAATTTAGTAACTATTTGCACCCTATACTAGCCACCGAGTACTAGTGTCGATGAAAGATCTCAACAGATTAGTCGATGAATTGCCTACTCCTTTTATCATTCTTGGGGATTTTAATGGCCATAGCCCATTGTGGGGCAGTAAGAATACAAATACTCGTCGACGACAAATTGAGGAGTTTGTTAATACTCACTCTCTTTGCCTACTTAACAATGGAGAAGACGTCTACTTCCATCAACGAAGTGGAACTTTCCACTCTTTGGACCTCGCACTATGCACGCCGTCTCTTGCTCCTTACTCTAACTTTAGAGTTGGAGTTGACCTGCTTGACAGTGCCATTTCCCTATTTTTTTGGACCGTGTGAATGTCGGTTCTAACGATGCTCAACGTCCAACACGCTACTTGTTTCATAGAGCTGATTGGACAAATTTCGCATTAAGAGCATTGATTACTCGCAACATGGTGGAGGGTGAAAATCTTAATGAAGTAGTCAACTTGGTTACTAAAACCATCATTTCAGCTGCAGATGACAGTATTCCCAAATCGGGACTGAGCTTCCCTAAGAATAGGAAACCATGGTGGAATAAGTATTGCACTGATACCAATCGTGACCAAAGAGCCTGGAATGTTTCCCGACAGCATACAACCTCGGCTAATCAAATAGCCTTTCAAAGAGCTAAAAGCATCGCACGGTGGGCTAGGCGGAAAAGTGAACGTGGATACTGGATTAAATTTTTGTGTGTCCGGTATTAATTCCTCTGTTACAGCAAAAGATATGTGGTACAATGTTAGAAGGGGGTGCGGTATTTATCCCGAAAAACGCATCTCCTGTCTGCGAAAGATCGGTCAGGAAGTTCGAAATATTTCAGAAATGGTGAATGTTCTTGCTGAAGCTTTCGCCTCTATTTGCTCAGCAAGCAACTATACCGAACCTTTCCTCACGCATAAATTCGTACGGAACGCATTAAGTTGCGCTTCCAGACGACAAAACATATATCTTGCAACACTGACCTAACTATCTTTGAATTGCACGCAGCATTATCTATTTTTAAACACACTTCACCTGGTCCTGATGAGGTTACCTACTCTATGCTTCAACATCTTTCAGAACACTCCCTTCTAAATATCCTTTACATGTTTAATCGTATCTGGAAAGAACATGTCTTTCCAGATTATTGGAAACATTCTTTTTTTATTCCTATACCGAAGCCGGGTAAAGACCCACAGGATCCGTTAAATTATCGACCAATAGGCCTAACCAGTTGCATGCGTAAACTATTTGAACGAATAGTAAATGTACGATTGGTACACATCCTAGAAAAGAATGAATACATATCTTCTTTCCAGAGTGGGTTTCGGAAGTCACGATCCACAATTGATAATTTAATGTCATTAGAAACGGATATTCGCGTTGCTTTTTTAAAACGGAATCATCTAGTGTCTATTTTATTCGATATTTACAAAGCATATGATCGTACCTGGAGGTATGGCATCATGAAAAATCTATACGATCTTTGTTTTAGAGGAAACTTACCTATATTTGTTCAAAACTTTTGAAAGCAAAGATTTTTTAGAGTCCGGATGGGGAATACTTATTCCAATATTTTTTGCCAGGAAGAGGGTGTTCCACAGGGCTCTGTCTTAAGTGTGACCCTTTTTGTTTTAGCTATCAATCCCATTTTATCAGTAATCCCACAAACTGTACAAAAGAATCTTTACGTTGATGATTTGCACATTTCTTGCTATGCTCGCAACATGCAACTCATAGAAAGACAGCTTCAGACAGCCATCAACAATATTGTTGAGTGGTCAAATAAAAACGGGTTTACTATTTCTGCACAAAAAAACAATAGGCATACACTTTTGCAAACGGCCTCTTCATCTTCATCAAGAATTGTTGCTGAGTGGTGTCCCTATTCGCTTCCAAGATAACTATAAATTTTTGGGTATAGTATTTGATAAACGTTTGACTTTCCTTCCGCACATTGCCAGCTTACGGAAGAGGTGTCTTCGATCATTAAATATTTTAAGAACTCTATCCAATACTTCCTGGGAAGCAGACCGCTCATGTTTGCTTCGTGTTTATCGCAGTGTTATCCGGTCTATGATAGACTATGGAAGTGTAGTATATGGCTCTGCTCGACCTTCGTACTTGAAACGCCTTGATTATGTTCATCATCAAGCTCTAAGGCTGTGTTTAGGGGCCTTCCGAACATCTCCTATACCTAGTTTATATGCGGAGGCTTTTGAACCATCATTATCATCTAGAAGAGATAAATTGTCTCTTTCTTATTACTTTCGTATTCTGTCAAACGACAGCCATCCTTTACGTGGGACATTATTAAATGGCAATAATAATCGCCTCTTCAATACCCGCCCCTCATGCATCCCTCATTTTGGACTGCGTATGCGTAATATACATCCAGACACTTTTCATGATGTAAAGATTCACACAAATTATTTTTGTGGCCATCCTCCATGGATGGAAAACAGCATGTCTTACAATAACCCTTTTGGAAATTTTACCAAGTCAGACTCCAACAACTCAGTTTTAATTTCGCTTTTTAATCAACATCGACAATTTTATCAGTCTTATGAACCAGTTTTTACGGATGGTTCCAAATCCTTGAACCATGTTGGCTGCGCATTTTTTACTAATGGTCACATCAGTTATAAACTACATTCTTTTACTTCTGTATTCTCTTAAGAAATTACGGCTGTTCATTTTGCACTCAAGTACATTGATGAGCACGAAATTAGAAAATCCATTTTATACACTGATTCTATGAGTCTTCTGGAATCTTTACGTAGCTCCTCAACTCGTAATCCACTCATTAAAGAAGTTAAAGACTTCTATAGGCATTTACTTTCGAAAGGGGCTCGCATTCTATTTTCATGGGTTCCCTCCCATGTTGGCATTACCGGAAATGAATTGGCAGACAAATCTGCAAAATCGGCTACAGAATTCTTGACACGACCAATTGTTTATGCTGTTGTGCGATCAGCCGTCAATCAGTGGTGCCATTGCCAGTGGCAGGAAAAATGGAATATGGAAACAAATAACAAGCTCCATGTCATTAAACCGGTTCTCTCGCATTGGGTTACGAAACTTAACAGACGCTGTGACGTCGTGTTAACTAGACTTCGTATTGGGCATACACGACTGACACATAAATATTTGCTCTTTGCGGAGTCTCCTCCAACATGTAGCCATTGTGGTGACATACTAACTGTCAAACATATCTTAACAGACTGTGTGGCTGTTAATAGACATCGGTTGAGGTACTTTTGCTCAAGCAGTTTCGACTTGTCATTTTTATTGGGACAAATTCCACATTTTAACCTCTTCATGTACTTGAAGGACATTGGTGTTTTCCATGATATTTAGTTTTCTTATCTTTGATCTGATCTCTTTTAAATGTCTTGTTTTAGTATCTTTGTAATGTCGGTTCATTCATCTTATTTTTTACTTGGATTTTAACTAACGATTCTTTTAAGCACTTATTTTCTGTACAGATTCTTGGTTTTCGGCACAGGTTATCCCATTCGAGGATCTTGTGCCAGGGAAAGTCGCATCAAATCAAATCAAATCCAATATGTTTAATAATAATGTCATAGTATTTTCAATTTATTCTTGTTCATTCTTCCATTTCGCTTCAAAGTAAATTTTCTTTGATCTCTGTTACCCGAGTTTATAAGGTCTTAATATCCAAATAGACTAAGGTGCAACTCCAAATCACGTTGTGAAATTTCAGCGTTTCCATTTTGTGGCACAATCTCACGTGACTTAATTATTGACTCGGAGGCATTATACTCAATTTTACTCGCTACGCTTAATCCGACTTCGAAAGATTGTAACTGACAGTACTCAGCACTTGTTTATAAAATTTTAAGTATAGTTTGTTCCTGATTCATTTGTGATCCTCTCAAAGAAACTTATTCAGAAATCTACTGAAAGCAGTTATTAAAAGTTTTGTATAATACTACTGTATAAATTTTGCTTTAAAAATAGCTACAGGCAAGTTTTACTTGGTTTCTAAACGGCATATTGAATGTTCCTGAGATCGAGCGATAGAGAATTTACCAGGCAGAAAAATAATTCCATGAATAAAAGGTTTCATTTTATTGCATCGAAGATTGAAAATATACTATAAATAATACTTATACTAAGTATTATAGTGTATATTTCAGTACTGGTATATAGGTCCTAACAAATGATCCTTGCTTGCTCAGAAGTATTTTACAAGTTGTTATAACTAGAATGTCCCATTCAAAAATTGCTGAAATCATTTCTGTGTGTATTATACTATGAGAACTTATAGCTGAAACAAAATTTTGTTTGCCATTGCACGTAGATTAAACTGTTCACTTGATTTTAGATTCCTCGTTTAATCATCTACCCAACCCACGGCGACCGGCCTACCCGTAAGGGTGTGAGACACCACAAGGGTCGCCGGGGAAAGAGAGCCGTCCCCGCCTCCAGAGGACAACAGGAGAACACCAGCCCACCGGAAACAGCATTTATTTTTCAAAAACAGAAAGGTTACAAAACCCAAACGGGCAAAATACAAAATTACAAAGTAAACTTTTAACCAACAAACAGTTCATAATCTTCCAACATGGAAGTAACAATAAATAACAATACAAAAGAAATAAGTAATAAATCATACAATAATATTTAATCTCCATTTAACATAACTTACGTCCGTTTGGGGTAAGTGCGGAAAAAACATACAGGAAAACAAATATTTGCAGAAACACACAATAACACAACCAAACATATATACACTCCCGTGGGTAAGGGAGGAGATCGGAGATCCAAAAGTCCCAAGGCGAGTCAATGACGCCTATAACACTACATCACCTTCACACTGTACAACACCAACAAAACAAAATAAACAGAGCAATAACCAGAAACACGAACACTACATTTTCAGATCATCACAAATTTTACTGGAAATCTTACAAATATGCTCAAAACGAACAAGTGAATTTCTATTCTTTAAAATATTTGAAAACCATAAAGGTTTATTCGAATCCAAAGGCTTAACAAAATGAAAATTACTGGTAAGGGGGCAATCGAAGGCGAAGTGGTCAGAATCCCCCAGGCCCCCGCAGACACAATTAGGACTTTCAAAAATGTTAAATCTATGGAGATAAGCTGGAAAAGGACCATGCCCTGAAATAAAAAATAAAAAGTACCTATTGTGAGTAAGGAGAGTGAAATCCACATGTGGAACAAACTCCTTAACTATACAACCACTTTTAGAATCCTCCCAATGTTGTTGCCAATTATCCAAAATAAACTTTTTAATAAATTTTTTCAAAAAAGAATAAGGAGCAGGCATAGCCAAAAAATTACCATTAACGGCAGCATCTTTTGCATATTGGTCGGCCAGTTCGTTACCTGGGATACCGGCATGCGCTTTCACCCAGGACAAACCGACCGAACCAATAGCATTAAACATATTATTCTTAATTTCATTTAAATATTTAGATTTTGAATTAGATTTTCTTAATGCCTCAATAGACGACAAACTATCAGTAAATATATTAATCCTAGCACAGTTTTCCACGGCCCAGCCAGCAGCAAAATTAATGGCTGCCAACTCGGCCTGGAACACGGAATTAAAACTAGAAAGCTTGAATTGAAAAGTGTTAGTACAAATATTATTATTGAAGATGCACACCGACGCACCTATATTTCCATCAATACCGGAACCGTCGGTGTACACCTCAAAATCTGAATTTTCAATAGTTGATGGAAATTCCAAAATTTTATATTTAAGCTCTATATTATTAATTTCTATAAATTTATCTAAATTATCAATATCTATAAAATCAAAACCATTACTTCTCAATTTCCAAATTTGAAACTTCATAAATAAACCTTTGGCAACAACATGGAGAGGGGGAATTCCAAGAAAAGCATTTGTAGGGCAGGTCCTATAGGATTTAGAAATTTTTAATAACGCAAGACGCTGAATCGAAAATAAAGTATTAATATTCTTAACAGTAAACGAACCACCCCAGACAGCGGATCCATATAGAATAGAGGGCTGAATGACCGAGAGGTACCAGTGCTTCAACAAAGAAGCACCGACACCCCAATTCGGACCTGAAACTGAAATGAAATTTTTTATAAGGTTTAACATTTTGGAACGTAAATAATCAATATGATCCGTCCAATTTAATCTATTATCTATAATAACACCCAAATATTTCACAGAATCCACTGTCCGGATGGTCGCATTATGAATTTTAAAAATAGGTGGTCTCTTAAGGGTGGCCAGCCCCCGTTTCTGCTTATTTTTATTTTGGGTGCCCCTGAAAACAACCGCAAGAGTTTTCTCAGAGGCTACCCGTAAATTTAAATTAGATAGTTTATCACATAATAAATCCAAAGCCGTATTAACTGAAAGCTCAAGATTTTTACGGGAGCTGGCACACAAAATTAATGCCAAATCGTCTGCGTAAGCCTGGAGATAAATAAGATCATTATTCAAATTCAAAATTTCATTAAAATAAAAATTCCAGATATATGGTGCCAGGACTGAACCTTGCGGACACCCCTGACACACATTAACAGAAATTAAATTAGTTCCTACAACGTAAGAAACTTTTCGATTATTCAAATAACTAAATAGAAATTTTTGAAAACAAAATGGAATATTATATTTAGAAAATAAAGAAAAAAGGACATCCCAGTCGAGGCTATCAAAAGCCGCCCTGATGTCAATAGACACCAAGGCGACATGATTCCCCTCCCGGGAGCCCTTAATTTTTTCAATTAAATAATTTAACGCCACTTCACAGTTCGAGAGCTCCCTAAATCCAAATTGTTGTGAATGAATTAAATTTCTTCCATAAATATAACTATTAAATTGTTTGACAAAAAGCCTTTCTATAATTTTACCCAATGAGGGCAAAAGACAAATTGGCCGGTAGGAACTAGACAAATGCCTGTCCCTACCCGGCTTTAATAAAAAAAAAAAACTTTAGCATTACGTAAGCAAATTGGAAAATGGGAAAACCTAAAACACAAATTAATAATTCTACAGAAAAAATCCTTATTAAAATTAAAAATTTCATACCAAATCTTATAATCTAAGCGGTCCAGGCCGGGGGCCTTGCCACCATGCAAATTTTTAAAAAGATCATTTAATTCAAATATAGTTATTTCTTTTAACGACTGTAAAGGAAAATTTAAATTATTAAAGTTAGTAATATTTTTAGAAGGAAAGGAGCTCTTCAATAAATAGGAAATAATTTCATCAAAAGAAGGATTATCAGTATTCGGGATATCTATAGGAAAATTAAACTGTCTCTTAAATTTATTAAATGCTACTTTAAAAGTCCTACCAAATTTAATCATATATTTAGAACAAAAATTTTCCCAAGCCTTCCTCTTAGTTGTATTAATTAATTTTTTAAAAATAGACCTTTCTCTGCGGTACACAATGCCCGCGGCCAGGACCGCCTCCTCGGGCGCACCATTCTTTTTAAGACTGTTAAATCTGCGGTATAATGCAGTAACTTTATTACGTAAAACCCTGAGAGAATTATTCCAAAATTGAAATGTACTATTATTATTAATAGATTTTTTCTTAAATGAAGAAAAAGCAGCATCACAAACCACCTGTATAAATTTATCGTAAAAGGAATCAACATCATTAACTGAACAACTTAGACTGAGAAAAGTACATAAATAATCAAATTTCTTCTGAAACATAAATAAAAACTTTTTTGTTGAATACTTAGTTTTAAAAATAAAATCATTGGAAGGTTTGAAGTCACCAGCGAGCCGGACACAGACGTGCTTATGGTCGCTGAGGGAATCCGTGTTCAAAATATTCCATGAATCAAGTAAACTTTGACATGCAACTGAAATTAATGTTAGATCAGGGAAACCCTGACCTGTATCAGTAATGAAAGTTGGACCAAGGTCCACATCATTGCAAATGGAAAAATTATTAGTAACTAAAAAATCTGAAATAACCCTCCCCCGGTGATCCTCAAATCCATAACCCCAAACTTGGGACCTGGCATTGAAGTCACCAACGAGGAGGTCATATGAATTATTCAATCCTAAATGCAAAATTTCGTTAATTAAAATATCAATGTTATCATGAGGTTGAAAATACACATTTGTCAACCTTAGATTAAATTTAATAAAATGAATAACAATAGAAACTGTATTTTGGGAACTATGACTAAACGTAAAATTTAAATCTTTGTTTAAACAATATATAGAGCAATTAAATCTATTTGAAGAAAAAATTGAAAAACTAGATGAATCTCCAATCGGAGTACCATTTGCAAGATATGGATCCTGGATACATAAAAAATCACAGTGATTCTCCCCAGCAGACACCAAAGCAGCGCTGTGCGCGGCCCGCGAGTGGTTAACATTAATCTGGTGCACCCGAAGAAACATCATAATCAGTATGACTAACTAAATTATCCTTTTGTTTATCAAAGCTTTCGCACATATTCCTATCAAACGGAGAATGATCAATATTAAATGCAGTATTCTGCCTCAGGTTATGCTCACTACAATTGATACAGAATAACTTAGGACAATTTTCGGCAGAGTGATCCAATCCACATTTCATACATAAAGCTTGTTTCGCAGATGGACACCACTTAGTTGTGTGACCAAATTTACAACAGTGTTTACACTGTTTAATCCCATAAAAATTATCAAATCTCAATCGTGTGAATTCAAAGAATAAACCAGACTCACCAAAAAGTCTCTTGTAAATAGCAGGGTCAATAGTCATTACCCAATTTGAAGCAAATCGAGTTTTCATGGAAAAGTTTAATTCAAATAGGGGCTTGTTAGATGAATCACACAAAAATATATTCTTTGCCGAGAGTCCTTTACATAGTCGATCCTTGTCCACGTCACGGGGAACACCTATTAAAATAATCTGTGGACTTCTTTTCTTTGGGCGTGTTATCTCAAAGTGGTCATCAATAGTGGTGACACAAGCCAACTCTCTTTCAAGGGCCTGAAGCTGATCTTTATTAGGGGCCTCAATAATGAGGCCTCCACGACTAACTTTGGAAATTCGATTAATTCGAATTGGTGAATTCCTAGAAACTAGAGCGGTTTCCACTCTTTTTCTGTTATCTTCACTAGTTGATTCATTTTTTGGCCTCAATAAGAGTACATGATTACCACGTTGAGTAGTAACTGGCGACTTTGTAACACTTGGTCTAGTAACAATACTGGAGAAAGAGGGCGTAGCCCTGGACACCAATGATTTAACTTCCTTAGTAGTCTCAATTAGAGATCTAGAAGATTCTTTAAAGTCCTTTTTATAGTCATTGAGTTCAGAACAAAGAATATTAAGCTTCCCGTTCAAAGACTCAATCGTTGCTTCGCATGATCTAATTTTTGACTGGTATTGTCTCTCAGTGATGTCAAGCTGACTAGCTTTCAAATCATAAATTGTTGACAAATTAGTAGTTTCACGGTCTTTAAAAGTTTTTATAAAAGGCGCTATAACCTTTTCCACAATAGATTCACGTGATCCAGCCTTTATATTTCTGCCCTTACTGATATAGATTTTAACCAATTCCTGCAGGACGGCTATTATATTTTCAGAGACCAACGGATCAAAATTAAAACCGATGACATCATTAATAAGTAATTCAATTGGGCCAACACCCGCCACCTTCGACAGAACAACCACTGGGATCTTCTGTGAGGAGAGGCTGGTGGACGATGAGTCAATTCCCTTATCGGGCGTTTCCTCGTCATCTGTAGCAGGCATCTTAAAAGAAGTGTCAATACTTTTGCTCAAAATAAACGTAAAAGAATTGTCTTTTGGCATAAAAAATAGAACACCAAATAATCATTAAAGGCCTGTAATCATCATTAATCATCAGCATGTAAATACATAATGCACATCATGATGAAATCCAGGAAGATAAACAGCCGAACTCGCAGCAGCTTGGAGCGAAATTCCTACTATTTTGGAGGACAGTAAATAATATCCACATAAAACAGTGAAAAAGGACCGAAACGGTACCAAAATCACCAGAAGATATCCTGAACCAATGCTCACTATAATTCTTGAAAAATGAGGGCCAAAAGTCAATTCCACCCCCAAAATGAGTGGTAGGAATAACTTGACCACAAGAGCAATTTAAGGCAGGATTTGATTACAAATAGTAGTAAAGGATGCACGGTCCAGCTCGGAGCGAAATTCCAACTATTTCTGAGGACCTTTCGATTTCCTGAGATATCTCGGGAACGGGACGTCCTGGACACACCAGATTAACTGACAGTGACAGGAACCTAAAGCTCATCCGGAAACCCAAATTTCATAATCCTCGGACGTCAACAAGAGCAGAAGGGCACAAAGTGGTTCCAAAGGCAGATAGCGTTGATTAAGAAAATACCAGTCCTCCACACGCGCATCGCGCAAACCTTAGGATAAGTTAGTTAAGACTAGATTAGTTTTGGGCCCCCCCCCTTGCATATCATGTATTTTGTTCTTGCAGGCGCGAACAGGAACGGGAGATCTGGAACAAGACCGAGGGGACAGAGTTTGGTTATTGGTGACGTATCATTTATTCTTATTAAAATTCAGTAAAACTTTGCACCTACTAAAATAATTATTTTTCAGGTTCATCAGGACAAAGACTCCAGAAGCAGAGGACCAAGGCAGCGCAGGCCATGGAACAAGATGGTAATTGGGCCCGTTTTCTATTATCACACAAACACACACACAAACAGAAAATTACATTTAGTAAACCAACCCGCCCCGACATTGGCCAGGGAGGTCAGTCGGGGTGTGTATTTTTTTTTTTAAATTTTATGGTCCCGTGTTCTGATTCTTTAAGAGAAAGTCTTCAGGCCTGTGTTCCGATCAATCTACAGTGAATGATGTACCAACATGGCGCCCGTCAGAGACACTTCCCAGAAACCGTTAGAAATATCGATGAAAATTTGATTAAAAACAGGTAATTACCATTAAAATAAGCCAAAATCACAGAGCTCCAAAAACTCAACCGCACGCTCGCTCGGCGAGAACGGAATGGAAACTGGATACCCACGACGACCCCGCCTACCAAAGAATGGTTTAAAGCGAGACAGGGCCGTCGGGGAAAAGGGCTCCCCAAGAGCACGCCGAAAGAACAGCGGGCCCAAGCCCAACGGACAGATTTATTGCTGATGAGAGTGGTCAACCAAGGCCAACTGATATTCGGAGGGATAGCAGGAAAATATGTATGAAAAAAGGATAAAACACGTCTGAATAAAAATCCCACAAAAGTTTGCCAAAGCAAACACAGACGTAGAAAACTATCCATTACCGCCGCCACAGGAGATGGAGACCGACAGCAACTATAAAGTACATATATATGTCCAAGTAGCAGTCAACTTAGCATTTCATACCCGTGAACAGGGGTAAAAATAAAACAAGATTATGTAAGAACTTGCAAACAAGTCTAAGTATAAAAACAACAGGTCTGAGTATAAAAACAGTAACCAGCAAGCAGAAGTCTGGTTGATAACTCATGAGTAGAGTATAAAAAAGGGAGCGAAAGTGAAATATATATGAAAGATGAAATTGAAGTATGCAGATGGAAATGATGAGACCTCTCAAGTGATAAAAGAAGTCCTTTATACCGCCACATAAATGGACCTGGCAATAAATGAATTCAGGTATAATAAAATGTAAAAATATAAAAATGTGTGAAGGCCTCCACACAAATGAGCCGCCACAAATTGTCCCTGCAGATAAAAGCAGGAACATACAAAATGAGTATGTTTAAAAGCCACTACAGAAAAATTTCCTCATTTGAAATCGAAACGACATCACTAACGCTAGCACCTAAGGTGTCTATAGTGTTTACCAATTGGGCCGGTGGAAAAGGTGGTTGTGCCCTAACGCGAGCAATGTGGAGCCGGGGGTGGTTGGCAGTGCTCCACACGCGTCACGCGCAAACCCTAGGTTAAGCTAGGTTAAGTAGGTTAGAATTATTTGGGGGTGCCCCCCAGTGCATAACATGTTTTCTTTTCAGGTCAACTCCCGGAGCGGCGGCACAGTATCAACATGGACGGAAAAGAACCAAGGATTCAAGCCGGACTACAGGACAAGACAGGACGCCTCTACTCTCAGGACTCCAAGAACCGGAACCGTGGATCGGCCTCCATGCAAGTTGTACAAGGTGGTAAACGGGCCCAATTTTTATGTCTTAATACAGGAACACACACAAACCCATTACAAACACCAGACTAATCCAACCCACCCCGACATGGCCAGGGAGGCCCGCCGGGGTGTGTATTTTTTTTTATAAAATTACAGTCCCGTGTTCTGAATTTTCAGTCTCCAAGTCCCAAAAGTGAAAAGAAAGTTTCTACAGGGCCCAATGTCCTGTGTGCCGAAAAACTTGGCGAATAACCAGGTCCAAAGATTCAGAGGTTCCGTGCTCCAGCCGAGAAATCAGCACTTCAGCAAGGATATTGATAAAAGAACAGATTATTTAGAAGGCAGTGGCCCATCAATCCACAAATGAAATGAGAACCCAAGACACCAGCCCCCTGCCAGCACAAATTCTAAAAGTTGATGAAAAATAAGAACAACACATCACGCCCACACACATACCATCTAAAAAAGGACAACACAACACACACAACACACAACACACAAAAAAACACCAAACAAAAATTGACGTGTCTACATAAAACCAATAACCAAGAATTACCAAAACAAAAGGGCAAAGAGGACCCAAACCTCAACCACGAGAGCAGCACACCCCCATAGCGAGACCGGGAAGAGTAAAGTCCTGATATTCCCAGGACTGCCGAGGAATCAACAAGTCGTTCCCCGGGGCACACCACCAGGCGTTCACATAAAATAAGCTTAAGTGACGTGGAGCATGTAAAGCACCTACTATAAAAGGCAAGGACCGATCGTAATGGGGTTTAAACAGAACCAATATTAAAAAGCCATAAAGTGTTTGGGATTGACGGTGGAGAGCAGTTCGTCGAATAAAAATGCACATATATAAAATATTTAAAAATCCCTCCAATCTAAAAGCAGTACCCTCCATAATAAAACACAACCAAAGGTTTCCACATTATAAAAACCTCAAGTACTACAATACATTAACACTTTAAAAGCAACTTCGCAACAGGGACCCGAAGTGAAAACCGGGATAATGGAGCGGCCTTCACGCCTTGGGTGGCCCTACCAGGAGAATACACTCCCGATGTACATCGCCCACTCCTCCCGGTCCCACCCCCAACTGGGTTAACAGGCCCCTGCGCAGTCCAATCATTCCTATTAGGTCCAAGATAAAACCTTAAAAAACAACACAATAACATATAAAAGTACCGAATAAAATTTTCAGATAAAACTAGAAGTCCCCGTTACGGGTCAGTGAATCGCAAATTTCATTACTGATCCCGAATGAAGCTGTCATTTTTCCGATAGCCTGCGTGTTCTTATGTAAATTCTGGAACCAGCTCTGCTTGTGGGCTTCTGCGGGCTTTAATAGATGATGATTCTTGGTGAGCGAGCAGTCAAAGGTATAGTGATCTGCATCGCCCACCTGCCCGCAGACACAGAGTGGTGACCCCAATTTGTTAAAACGATGTAAATATTGTGGAAAGGGGCCATGTCCACTCAAAAAATAGATTAAAATCTTATTTAAAATTAAAAAGGAGGGGCTAACCGTTTTGATAAAAGACCTGACTCTAGAAACCGAGGCCGAGTCGTGCTGATTCCAATATGTATTCCAGGAATTTATAATATGTAACCTCAATCTTCGCCTTAAAAAAGATCTAGGAGCCGGAATATCCATCTCTGTACCTGAAATAACGGCTTGCTTTGCATTCCGGTCGGCCAACTCATTCCCTTCTATTCCAACGTGGGCCTTGACCCACGATAGGCCGACCAGATCTATAGCAGAGAGAACCTCTTTTTTAGCATGGTTGACAAAACGGGATCTGGAGCGAGCGCTCTTAAGTGCCATTATTGATGATAGACTGTCTGTGTATATATTTATTGTATAGTTGTGGCTGGCGGCCCAATTTGCAGCATATTGGATGGCCGCCAGCTCGGCTTGAAAAACTGAGTTATGAGGCTTTAACTTGAATAAAAAGTTTTCTGTGTTAATATTGTCCTGGAGGATACACACGGCGAATCCGGTTTGATCTTCTATCCTGGATCCGTCCGTGTATACCTCGTAGTCTGGATTCTGAATTTGAGATTGTGGAGATATAAATTTTTCTGTGGAAGGAATATTTTTAGTTAAGATGTTTGTATCAAGTTCAACGCTGTCAATTATGTTATTGTATTTTGAAGAGCGCCGCATCCAGATCTGAAATTTGATATATTCGGCCTCGGCAATAATATGAAGAGGTGGTAGTCCGGTCAACACATTGTGGATGTTGTTCGGTAGCCCCTCGTCAGCTTTAAAAGAAAAATTCTCTGTATGGAGTGCAGCCTGATAATCTGTGCTCTCGTCAAGGCCCCGCCCCAGACACTGGCGCCGTATATCAGGGCCTTCTCGATTGTCGTTAGATACCAGGATTTTATCAGGTTTTTGTCGAGACTCCAATCAGATTTTAAAATTTGACTAAAATTAGAGGTTAAAATCAACATTTTATCATGCAGAGTATCTATATGATGTGTTCATGTGAGTTTGTTGTCGATCGTAATTCCTAGTATTTTCAGGCTATCGGTGACCTTAATTGAATGGTTGTTAATTTTAAAAGTTGGCCTTCGATTCAGGACCGTGGAATTTCTTCTGGAGAGCTTCTGTGAAATATGACTACGAAAGACAATGGCCTGACATTTTTGGACCGAGAGATTAAGTCTAAGTGTGTCCAAAAGAGTTGAAACTTTATCTAGAGCAATGTTTGTATTCATCTCCAGTATTCTGGCTGTGTTACCTCCCACCATAAGCGCTAAATCATCGGCAAAGGCCTGGACTAGAAGCTCTCCATCGTTAATATTTAAAACCTTATTGATGTAAATATTCCATATTATGGGAGCGATCACTGAGCCCTGGGGACATCCTCTAAAACATGTTCTTGAGGTTTCAAACACCTCGTTTACATAAAACACCTTACGTTCACATAAATAATAATATATAAAATTCCTATAAAAAGTGGGCAAATTAATGTCGTTAAAAATATTGAATAAAACCGGCCAGTTCATATTGTCGAAGGCTGATCTGATATCCAAGGAGACGAGGGCAAGATGTTCATTAGGCACTCTAGATTTGATTGTCTCCACGATATCAGAGATGGCCAGGTCACAGCTTTTGCCCTCTAAAAAGCCGTATTGTTTATCATGAATAATGTTGTTTTGATCCAGCCATCTATTTAGTTTAAGCAAAAATAGCCTCTCGACAATTTTTCCGAGTGTGGGTAAAAGACAAACCGGCCGGTATGAGGAACAGGGTCTTTACCACTCTTTAGTAAAAAGAAGACCCTGGCATTTCTTAAGCACATAGGGAAGTAATTAAAACTAAAACATAAGTTAAAAATATCCAGCATAAAACCTTTATCAATTTCATATACCGCTCTCCACATTCGATAGTCAATCCTTTGCCTCCTTTCAATTCGCTAAATATTAATTCCAAATCAGCCAGCACTAGCGAAATAACAGGGCCGAGTGAAGGGGAGTAATGAAGTTCTTCTCCTGAAGATCGGCCCGGGAAGAAACTATCCATAATAAAGGTAATCTTTTCCTTAATTGAATTGTTGGGATCATTATTGGGGTTCACTCCGATAGAGTTATTACCCCGATTTTTATTGAATACCAATTTGAAAAGCGATCCAAATCTTTCCCTGTAATTAGTGCAGTAAACCTCCCAGGCCTTTCTCTTGGTACTTAGAAGAAGTTTCTTATACTCGGCCCTTGCTTTGCGATATTGGCACCCGGAATCCTGGATTGTATTTACATTGCTATTATTATTCTTATTGCGCATATAGATTTTAAAAAGTCTGCTCACTTTATTCCGGGCTTAGCGAAGGCCTTCATTCGAGAAGCTGAATTTATGTGCGAGCTGTTTGGATTTCTTTTTAAAAGACTTAAAGGCACCTTTTTTAACAAGCTCTGTAAGTTCCTGTATAAATTTATTCAGGTAGAAAGTATTATCAATTCTCTTGAGTTTTCTTTTAAATTGATTAAGGTGCCTTTTAATAAAATTAATAAATTTCCCCTGTCCATATCTTGATTTAAAAAAGAAATCAGCTTCTGGTAGTTCTACGACTTCGATGTTAAAATATATATACTTATGGTCGCTGTGTGTCTCCATGTCCAGGATCCCCCAGTTTTTCAAATAATTGTAAATGGTCGAACTTATAAGAGTTAAATCGGGGAACCCCACATTGATGGGTGATACAAAAGTAGGGCCATAGTCTGGGATGTTGGCTATATGTAAGTTGCTGGAGGCTATGAACTCCGTCATCTTACGACCCCTATCATTGTCGGAGTCATAGCCCCAGCTCCTAGCTTTACAATTAAGGTCTCCCACTACAAGATTGAAACTGTTGTGAAAGTTGAACTGTGAAAATTCGTTCAATTGTTCAATGATATCCCCATGAGGTGGAAAATAGCAGTTGAAAACGTTAAGAATTAAATTGTTAAAGTGCATTTCCACACAGACTGTATTTGTTGTTTTGAATTTAAAGTAACAATTGAGATTTTTATTAAATATATATAAGATGGCATTTTTACTTTCTGATGTAAATGTTCTCCCACCAAAGTCAGACCCTGGGGGTTCCCCTTTAAAAAGATACGGATCCTGGACGGCAAGAAAGTCAATTTGAAGTTCCCGAGCGACCGTGAAGGCCCCCGAGTGAGCTGCGTAGCAATGATTTACGTTAATCTGTAAACCCCGTAAATTCTTAATATCCATAATCGGTCCTTTTCTTTATTAAATCCTTTTGTTTGATCATGGATTTACAATTCGGATCTAAACAGCTGTGCTCCGTTCTAAAGTTTGTACGAAATTTCTTATTTGACTCGGCACAGTTAAGACAATATAGACCTCTACATTGATGGCGACTTCCTCTCACATCTCCACACCTGTCACATCGCTGTTCGGTCTTGGGGTCACAATTTCTGGTGGTGTGCCCAAATGCAAAACAACGTCTGCACTGTCTAGGCGAAACGAAATCTTTCAATAGCAAACGACTGAACTGAAAGTATAAACCCTCTTTGGCAATTATTTCCCTGTACTTTTTTGGGTTGACTGATATTACCCAATGATTGTAACTCCTGTTACGGGCCGGAATACTGAATTCCACTTTGAAGTGAGGTTTATTGTTGCCATCTGCCAACATGATATTCTTGGCCAAAAGGCCCAGTTTCAACGCGCTTTGGTCCACCTCCTTCTCTACATTGTATAAAATAATTTGTGGGGGCCTACGATCGGGAATGACTAGGTCGAATTTATCAATCAAATCCTTGTCACATTTGTCCAAAAAAGTCTCTTTGATCGCCTGTACATCCTCTATAGAGGCTGCGATTAATTTGACTCCCCCTCCGTAAAGTTTACCCAACCCTCTCAATCGGGCTTCCGGACTATTTTCCTGCAAAACATCCAGAAATATCTTTTTATTGGAATCATGGTTCCGAAAAGCGTCATCTTTTGGTTTAATCAATAAAACGCCTTCAGGTTTGGAAAAGGGTGGCCGGAGGGATAAGTTACTGGGAGGCAAGTTCTTTGATTGGATGGCCACCTGAGCAAAGCTTCTTGTTTCGTCCAAGTTTTACTTGAACTCCTCCACGAATTCTGAATTTGCAGATTTGACTGTATTTCCCAAATCTTCACATGCAATTTGTTTGATAATTTGAGGAAGTTCCTCCTTCAAAGCGACCGTATTATTCCTATTAAATTCCTCGATTCTAGGCAAGAGCTCCTGTAACGCAGAGGAGACATCGTTATTTACAGCAAGTTTGGCCCTAAGATCTGCGTTTTCTCTTTCAAGGGTCCAAACCTTGGCTCTCAAGAGGGAATCGTCTAAGTCTGTCATTGAGTTCTTTAGGTCAAATATGTCTGCATCTCTTTGATTAATTTTTGCCGTAAATTTTATGAAAATGGGCAGCAGGGTCTCTAGGTGGTCTTTAACTAGTTTATTCCTAAGAGTTTTCCCATAAGTTACCCCTGCCTTAACTGCGGCCGAGGAGAAGGTTTCCAACTCCTCAAACCATTCCAAGATGTCATTTCCCATATCATCTGCGTAGTCCGCAGGGTTCAATCTGTCGATCATACGTTGTAACTCATTAGCATACTTATCCAGGCCAGGGGGAGTCGCCTCAGATCCCTCTCCCGAAGCCGTAGCACCCTTCTTTTTCCCCATTTACTGCAAAGCCCAGGCCCCCTGGGCAGCAAGCAAAATAGAGACAAATATGGATATCAATGAATAAAAGCCAAAACAATCAAACCACACACACCGACAAATCAATCAAACTCATAAATCCTATAAAAACTTTATCCAAAGAGCAAAGCCCATGGGACACAGAAAGACAAAGCCGAACCAGAACCAGCACACATTAAAATCAGGACTCACAATATATACAATTATACAAATAGCAATTAAAAAGGGATAAAACTCATTTAAAAGTAAAACTCACGCCAAACACACCAAGCACGGGGGTAGCTCAGTAGATTCCCGTCTCCCGGAGACGATCGGAGTAAAGTTCTGTTAAGAGTTCTCTCAAAGTTCAGTTCCAAGAAGCAATCGCTTCCATCAATTGAAGCACACAGAAATCCGAAGGTTCCACGGTAGGAAGGCACAGGCACGAGAGTCAAATCATCAAAGCACACTGTAAATATCTGTAAAGTCAACGATGAGCACAGAGCGCGAATCCAGAGATACTATGAAGATACAGCACCAGGCAGGAGTACCAAGTGGTCCGGAAAACCGAAGCACCAGCACAGACCAACCAGGAAGAATCACAGCTCTGCCAAAAGCATCAGGTGATAGGTTACAATTCGATGCACTCCAGCTCCAAATAGACAGCAAGCAGAAACAGCACCCAGGATGGTTATTAGATGCACCTCAGATCGAGCAATGCAAACAGCTCAATTAAGGAATTTCAGTCATTAGTTATCAAGGATTCAAATAAAATAACAATTGACAGCAGCACTTCAACACAAAAGCCAGAAATAGCACTCAATAGTTTATAAAGATCAAGCTTTCAAAACACCGGTTTTCGATGATTTTCAAAGTCCGAATTCATCTTCCAGAATGTAAATGCAGTCTTAATGTTCCACCATATAATAGATGACGGAATGGAAACTAAATACCCACGCCGGCACCGCCCACCCAAAGGGTTTAGGGCCAAAGGAGCCGGCGGGGAAAAGGGACCCCCAAGCACGCCGAAGGAACAGCGCGCCCCAGCCCCACGGGCAGGATTTATTGGATCAAATAAAAAATTTACAACACATTGCCCCATTACAAGGGCAGTAAATTAAAACACAAAATTAAAAACAAATTTTCGCCAACAGGCGGGACAACACAAGTCTCAATAAATAAAAGTACAAAGGCTTTCAAACAAACTATGCCCCTGAACATAGGCAGTGATTATTACATTCAATAGTATCTTGCAATAAAAACACGAGGTCATAATAGCCACTTTACAAGCCTTGCCCCTAAACATAGGCAGAGGTTAAAACATCACAATCTAAAAAACAAACACAAACACGAACACAAACAAACGCACAAACAACTAAAAATATTAAAGTATGAGTTTAAAAACCACCAAGGGAAAAGTCCGGGATCTGGTTGATGACAATGAACAAATGACAAATAGAGAGCCAAAAGGCTCCAACGAAGCAAAAAATATCAATAGGACAAGAAAAAACCATAATGAACAGATATTCAAATAAAACCATTAAAACTCTATGATAGTAGATAAAAGACCTAAAAACATCTAAAAAGCTCAAAAACCCCCTCCACTCTCTCTCTCTTTCGGTCCCGTGTTCCGTCTCCTCAGGATCAGAGCAATCAGTCCCGTGTTCCGATCAGGCAAGAGATCTCCAAAGTCACACAGTCCCGTGTTCCAAATAATTCCAAGACTCAAACTCCCCAGTCCAGTCCCGTGTTCCGGCAAGGACAGTCCCGTGTTCTACTCCCGAGGCACACGCAGCTAATGCGCGCGTCTGGAAGTATTCGGACTGTCCGTAGCCCTATATGAGGAGTAGTGTGTGACTGCTAAGCTCCTCAGAGAGTGAAATAAAATGTCTGAAAAGGGACAATAAAAGGGATAAAGCATGAATTGAGTAAAATCCCACTGTAATTTGCCGAGGCAAACACAGACATAAAAGCAGTCACCAATGAAGGAGCGAAAGACATTAATAATGTGAGAGACTATGATGGGGCGAAGGACTGTTGTAAAAACAACGCAATGAGTCGTTGTTATACACTCTGCCACTACTTTCAAAAAAAATTTTTCCTGCTGAAAAACCAAGAGGTGATAAGCTGTACTGTGGGTCCAGTTAATATATGTTGACCACAAATCCATCCAGGGTGCCACTAACCTGGTATGGAAGGGCCGGAGGTTGGTGGAAGAGCCCTAACGCGTGGTGTTGAGCCGGAGGTGGCTGGCAGAGCTCAACACAGCAGCGAGGAGGGGTGGTCGTGGGTGGCCCTCGCTTCAAGCGCGCCGACGGCGAGTGGGTGAGGGTGGTGAGGACACTCGCACGCGACGCGCAAACCTTAGGCTAAGTTAGTTAAGTTAATTAGTTCTTTATTAACAAGGGGTCCCCAGTGCATTTCATGTATGTCGTTGCAGGTACAGTGCCAGATGGCGTTCACAAGACCGGAGCAAAAGCACCAGGATGGCAATTGGTGGTATATTTAAGTTATTCCTTCCTTCACTCCCAGGTTGCACAACCATTAATATTATCTATTTGCAGGACCTGCCAGAGGCATGGAGGGAAGGGCGCCAACAGAAGACGAGCCAGTAAGCCAAGGACACCCGGAGCCGGAGAATCGGTGAAGTATCACTTATATATTTTCCACTATTGTTTTTGAACATATTCTAATATATTTCTTTACAGGTACGTTGGAAGGACCATGACTCAAGAGCCCGGACATCAGATCAAGAAGGTAAAAGGGCCCTTTTTCTAGTTTATACACGAAACACACACAAACCCAAACTACACATCATCACTAACCCAACCCATCTCGACCATGGCCAGGAGGGTCGGTCGGGGTGTGTATTTTTTTAAAGAAATTTTGCAGTCCTGTGTTCCGATAAAAAATAATCAAAGTCCAAATCGTGTACTCCGGGCTGATTCCCGGTCCCGTACTCCAGGACAGAAACACAAGAATAATCATCCAAGTCCCGTGTTCCGTTTACAGTCGAAATCCCACGATCCAGAAGTTAGAATAAATATTCCGAGATCCAGACACGTGGAATTAGAAATGGAAAATCGATTTAAAAAGATAAACCAGATCCCCTAACTCCACTTGGTAAAGATGAATCAGTAACAATTAAAATAGTATATAAAAAGACATCACAACAAACACACACACACACACACAAACACACCACACACACCCAAACTGGGTTTTAAAATAACTGACTCAATATGTACTAGTCGAAAAATCACCAAGAAGTTTCCAAGGTCGCAAAACGCGAACGCGACGGAAGAAGCGCAACAGCGCAGGAACTCCGTTAAAAATTTCACAAGTCCACCAAAGCAGACCAGAAATAAAAGGATTTTAAGAAATAAAACAATAAGCCCAACAAAGTCAAACGACATTCACCAAGCACTTTAAAATACTTAAAGTAATTAAAATAGTTAAAAATCCCGGGAGGGACGCAAGAACCACCGAGCTTATCCTCGGAGGGACTATTCCGAACACACCACTAATCATCGTTCAGGGGGAAGCGAAGTTGCCCGGACCAGAAGGACCGATCATATACCAAGGGATTTTTGGAGAGCGGTAAGTTAAAATATAAAACCATACACAGACTTTAAAAGTAAATGACCAGTTAAAAACAAAACAGTTAAGATACGAAGTCTTAAAATATGAATATGAATATATTTAAAATATGAGTATGAATATATGAGGAATAATCTGATATGAAGAGTAAAATATAAATATGGGTGACTAATATATACAAGAAGTTAAAAATATGAAACTTTTATAGTATGGAAAGTGGATTATGTACAATGTATTATGAATATGAAATATGTACAAAGAAGATGGAAACCCAGTTGGAATTAAACCCAAAGGAGAAAGTTCTCCCAAAGAAGGTCAACGTCTAATGAAAATGCAAACAACAAATTAACGAGCAACAACACAACCACAAAAATTAAAACACAAATAATTTTAAAAGTTAAAAAGATAAAAGAGGGCCTAAGTTAAAATTTTACACAGCCCCAGATCTGGCCAGTGACTCGCACACCTCAAAGCTAACCCTGAACGATTCTACCATTTTCCCGATAGCCTGTTTATTGTTTATAAGGTTCTTGAACCAGGCTCTTCTATGGGCGTCTGCGGGTCTCGTAAGATGATAATTTTTGGTGAGCGAGCAGGAAAAGGTGTAATGATCCGCATCGCCCACCTGTCCGCAGACGCAAAGCGGGGAATTCAATCTTTTGAAACGATGTAAATAAAACGGAAATGGACCATGCCCACTTAAAAAGAAGATTAAAATTTTATTCTGTATTAAAAACTTGGGGCTAACCGGACCAATAAAATTTCTGACTCTGATCCCCGAGGCCGAGTTATAACTGTTCCAGTAATCTGACCACTGTTGTATAAGATAGGCTTTAATTTTTCTGTTGAGATAAGAGCGAGGAGCCGGAATATCCAGCTCCTCTCCAGAAGAAATAGCCTGTTTTGCTTGTTGGTCGGCCCATTCATTTCCCGGGATACCCACATGGGCTTTTACCCAGGAAAGGCCGACCAAACCTCTGGATGTAAAAAGATCCTGCTTTGTGTTATTTACAAGTTGTGATCTGGAGTGGGCGCTTTTAAGTGCCATTATGGATGAAAGACTGTCGGTGTGAATATTTATTTTGATGTTATTGCTGACGGCCCAATTAGCAGCATGTCTAATGGCCGTCAGCTCTGCCTGAAATACGGAGTTAAAAGGTTTTAGTTTATAAAGAAAGTTGTCAATATTATGATCATTCCGGAAGGTACACACGGCGAATCCAGTTTCATCATCCATTCTGGACCCGTCCGTGTATACCTCAAAGTCTGAATCGGAAATGTGCTCTGGAAGGGAGATATACTTAACGTCAGAGTTCAAATTCTTGATATTAATATTATAGTCAAGTGTAACTGAGTCAATAATTCCATTGTGATTATCGGAGCGCCTCACCCAGATCTGAAATTTCTTGAACTCGGCCTCTGCTGTAATATGTAAAGGGGGATGCCAGTCAGAACGTTAAGAACGTTAGTTGATGTTGTACGGTAGCCCCTTGAAAATTTTATTAAAAATATACGTTGAATGGAGTGCAGTCTATCTGCCTGTATCTTAGTTAGAGCCCCGCCCCAGACGCCAGCGCCATAGAGCAGGGATTTCTCAATTGTTGTAAGGTACCAGGACTTAATGAGAACTTTATCTACACTCCATTCCGTTTTTATGATTCGATTAAAATTGCTAGTCAAAGTTAAAATTTTATCGTGTAGGGAGTTTATGTGGGCGGTCCAAGTGAGTTTATGATTGATGTGAATTCCTAAAATTTTTAGGCTATCGGAAATTTTAATGGATGTATTTTGGATCTTAAACGTGGGCTTTCTGTTCAGGGTAGTTGAGTTTCGTTTTGAAAATTTGTGGGAGGCAATACTCCGATAGACCAGGGCCTGGCACTTGTGTATTGATAGGGTCAATTTAAGGGAGTCTAAGTCATTGGATATTTTGGCCAGAGCTGAATTGGTATTCCTTTCCAGATCTCTGGCCGTCCGACCCCCTATAATCAAGGCCAGGTCATCGGCAAAAGCTTGGACGTACACCTCCCCGTTATTATTTAAAAGTATTAAGTTTATGTAAATATTCCATAGCGTTGGTACGATCACTGATCCCTGGGGACAGCCTCTAAAATATTGTTTAGTAACATTAAAAATTTCATTGGTATAGACTACCTTTCTATTATTCAGATAAAAATACAAGAAATTCATAAAAAATCTAGGAAGTCCAATATTGCTAAAAACATTAAAAAGAACCGGCCAGTTCATATTGTCGAAGGCGGATTTAATATCTAGGGAGACGAGGGCAAGATGTTCTAAATGCATTCTAGATTTTATTAATCACTAGTTCCGTAAATACAGATCACAGCAATACGTAACTGAACGAAGTAATGA
>BGPR01012858.1:0-43472 GCA_013235015.1 Araneus ventricosus | reverse complement strand
GAAGCTTTGCGTCGTATAAACGAAGCAATTTATCATTGCAATAAATATGATGAATCGGGACTGTGATGAAACGCCGTATGAACGTAAACGACTTATAAAGGAGAAGTGCGTAAACGGCGCTTTATTGCATTACCAAAAGTTATGAACAAGCATGGTTACTTTTCGACATAACCACCGGGAAGATTCAGGCATTTGTCACATCAGTAGACCAGGTTTCCGATCCCCTCTTCGAAGAAAGTTGTCACCAGTGATGTAAGATGGACCTTAGCGTTGCTTTGAAGCTCCTCCTTTCTTTGGAAACTTTGGCCTCCTCGCCAGGTCTTTAATACAAGGAAGAGATGAAAATCACTCGTCGCTATGTCGGGGCTATACGTCGGGTTATCAGACACGTCCCATTTAAACTGCTCCAGAAGATACCGGGAACTCGTTGAACAAGATCTTCTGTTGCGACAGACTTGCGTCCTTGTCCTGCTTCATCATGAATTCCAGTTCGTCCGTCTTTAAATTTTCTGCACCATTCAAGCACAATACCATCACTCATAAAGTTTTTACCGTATAAGGGATAGTGGGGTAAAACCGGGTACCTTGATTTTGGAGTTATTAATTGTCCTTTCTAGAGGACAAATTCTGAACTATATTCTACTAGTGAAGAAAAAAGAATGCCATGTTCTTGTTGAATTCACTTCATCTGGGAAGGCTTATTTGTATCATGACGTCAACTCTCCAATTTTGGTTTCTTTTTAAACTATCCTTACTTATTAATCATCACAATTAACAAAACTATATTTAATCCGGCTTAAGTTTACTAAGGATTTATATCCTAACAAACGATAAAGATTTAATAAAACAAATGCGTGGTTCTGCTGCGTCTTTTACAACCTCTGTACTCGGGGTAAAACCGGGTACTTCTAGTGGGGTAAAAACTACGGATACCCGATCCAAGAGGATTTTCTTTGATTGTGAGATAATTGGTAGTTTGTGAGGGCCATTCCTATTTGACTTTTGAGTCAAATGATCTGATGGAAGGCATTTCCAATTTATTCTAATACATATCTTCTTATTTGTGATAATCTTAATATAAATAAAAGTCATTGTGGGTTTCTATGTTTGTATATTTGTATGTTTGTATCTATGTTCCACATCTCCTCCTAAACCACGTCACTGATTTCAACCAAACTTTGCACACTTATTAATTAGGAACAGGGGAAGATTACTGTCGACTTTTTAAAGCTCAAAAGTTAATTAAACAGTCAGTTAATTAAAAAGTAACCGAAACCAATTTCCCGCTGTAAGTTCGGAGCAAATTATCCCCAAAAAATTATTTTTATACCATCTTAAAGTTCAAAATTTTACCTTTCTAATGATATCAATGTTATAACTGAGACATTTGTCCTTCAATTTTTATTAATTTTTCAAAATTTAATAAAAAGTGGACACGCAGACGATTTTAAAATGAATCAAATTTAATGATACTACATAGAATTGATACTGACGAGTTGCTAGGCAACGGCGTAATTACTTTGCCATTATTTTTTCTGTTTATTTATTTTTTTTCAAATATCGTTTGGCAATGTTTTCATTGGTTCTTAAATAATTCTAAAGCTTATTTAATTAGATTAAAAAATCACCGTAGTTCATATCACCTGTCATTTTTACCTGCGTTTCCTAACAAATAATAAATCCTTTGATAGTATATTAAATGAGAAAATGTGTCTGTTTGTTATGCTTTCACAGCAAAACTACACGTGGAATAACTTATTTTCAATGTCAAACATCACGTGATCATAAAGCAAACCGCGATTATGTGATCTTTCTGAGAAAATAAACAATTTATTTATGGAATAATAACTGAAATTACTCAACTCGACGCTTGATTTTCATTTTTCGAGTTTTCAGTCTATTTAATTTTAGTTATTTATATTTGTACCTTTTCCATATCAAATTTTATTCAAGAAGCTGTCGATAAATTGACGTCGGGACAGAAATCTATTGATAGATATGATATAGCTGCAAGAGTTTTTAGATTAAAATTTAGAAACTAATGTTAATTATAACTAAAGGAAAATATGAGAAGATATAGTATTTTGTTTTATTTATTCTTTTGAATGGTAGAAGTGGATGACATATAGCATGATGGATGGTATATTCCACAAATTATAAGGGCCTGATGATACCATTGAATACAATGATATAATTTACAGTAACGGAGAATATATGAGGAATAGAGAATGGTTGCTGAATTGGTAATTTTGGCACTGATTAATGAAAGTTTAGGTCAGATAAATAAAAAAATGTCACAAATGGAGGGAGGTATTATAGAATATCTACCTGTAGATATGCTAATGGGCAATAATAATTAACATCAACTTCTTCATATAACAGGTAACAAGCTCTTCAACTCCTTTAGAATTGTCAAGGGTACTCTTCCGACAAACTGAGATTAAAAGTCGGTGTGCTAGTACTATTGATACGTAATCTCGATGTACCGACACTGCGCACGGTTACAAATTGCACACCTAGGCCCAAACGTCGTGAGAGTGTTTTAAAACTAGAGAGTATTTTTAATTTCACGCATTCCGATAATACCGAAGAATTTACCATCCAAGTTCAAAATGTAACAATTCCCTTTACAATTAGCATTTGCCAGGTTCAGAGCCAGACACTCAAAGGGGCACGCGTACATTTGGAAAAACCATATTTTTCCCATGGACAACTATATATGGCGTGTTCACGTGTGTCCAGACCACAAAACCTCTACATCCATGCAAAAAACGTAAAAGAAAAAACGTAGTATACAAAAGTCTGTTAGCATAGATAAACAAATTACCTAACTATAACAGCATACACTCCTGTTAGTCGTCCAACTATGTATTGTCAACAGTCAAAACTTTGAATTTCCCGTTTCAACATGTAACGAAACATTTACATTCGTGAATTTAAAAAAAAAAATTAATAATTCAAATTCTTCGCGCACGAAGTCGCGGGTAACAGCTAGTTTCAAATAATACAAAGAATTATGTTAGACAAAATTTTAAAAAGAATTGAAATTTATTTATTCCATTATTTCCTCGCTTGCAAATAAACGATTTTTATTCATTTTTTCTGATATAAAACTTAAAATGCAAGAAAATTAAAAAAAACATTTTGCTCGAAGTCTTTGCAATCGTTTGGTTATATTTAACGCATCGTCATTTCGACTGAGTTCGTTTCTTAATTAGCTTGAATTTTAAAGAAGAAAGAATTACTAAGAATACATTTTTCTCCTTTTGCTTTTTGATTGGATTATTTTTCTTTTCGTGCTTTTGGATTTGGATATATAAAATAGTAGGCGAACCCAGTAAGTCTATTACGTTTTTCCAATTTCTTGTTTTGTTCAACATTTTTTAAATTCTTACATTTTATTTTATCGCTATTCTGTTTATTGTAATTTCCAAATCAGCAATGTTTCAATGCGCTAGTGTCATTACTAGCTTCCCTGTTTCATTCCTACAGTTTTATCACTAATTTAGAAACGAATTTTGGAAATATTCTTCAATTGATTGTCTTTATTCTTAAATTGTCAACTATAGTAACTATTGTTAAATCTTAAAAAATTGTTTTATTATTAAATCGTCACATAAAATAAAAGTTTATGCTAATTTTCCACTGAAATTCTAGTTTTCCCTAATTTCTCATAGAGTTAACATGTGTACTCGGTTTTACCCCACTAGTGGTGTAAAACCGGGTGGATTGACTTTTTCTACAAAAAAATAATTTGTAAAAAAGGTTGTAAAACTATGACTTTTCCTGAACGATATATTACACTTTGATAAATAATTAATATTTTAGTAAAATTTGAGAAGCTTTATGTCGAATAGTGTACCTCCGAACCTTAGGTACCAGGTTTTACCCCACTCTCCCCTACTCGGTTCATTCTTCAGTGAATTTCCGCTACACTATTTCTTTCTGCTTGAAGGAAACAAATAACATTACGCAACTCGCACTTGGCGGGAGCATCAATTCTACTAGCCATGTTTACATGCCGACAGCTCGACTGAAAATCGCGAGCTGGCGTCGGCAGTAGCAGATGTTAAAGTTAGAGACATGCGCAATCGCCCACTGCGCATCCCCACTTCGTGCCAGCGGTCTGTCTGTTCTGCGGTTCAATCGGAGGTTGAAAGAAACGACCCTCGTAAGTATTCCGACTAGGAAATGGTGCGTTCCTCGTTGTGATAAAAATAGGCAGAAAGATTTCATGGAATATATATACTTAACTCCTTCCGGTAAGATTTAATAATGAAACATTGCGCATGAAATAACCATTTAATTTTTATTTTAAAAAAACTTGTTTCATTTTATAATTCTTACATATTGTTAATTAAAATTATATTATGGATATGGATATAATTGTAATTCGTTGTAGAATATCAAAAACGGTAATATTAAAAAAATCAAAGCAACACGTTAATAGTCCTCAATGTATGGTACTCAAGGTTCTTGCTTAAACAATCTACTTTATTCATTTCATGTTCCGCATACCTATTAGTTTCCGTTGATAATATTTCCCAAAAGTTCATATTCAACACTTCTTCAAAAATATCTAATGACTTCGGATTAGCACCTAGTTTTCGCAAAATCAGAGCGTTTACGCCAGGCACTCGCGTAAATTTCTTTATTTCAGAAACATTATCTATTTCCTTCCAAATCCATGCTTCTGATGCTATGCCTACGACCCAGAGCATTCACTAGAATCACTTATTAGTCGCCTAGCATGTTTTCGTCTTCTTGGTAATATTCCACTATCATTAGTTTCATTATCAGTATCAGGTAAATGTATGCTTATTTCTTCTGATTCTTCAGAATCCCTCCAATCACCTTGATGTTCATAGTTTGCACTACTCTTATTCATTACGGTGTTTATTTCACAACACGTTTTTCCTTTAGTAAAAATAGTTTGACCTAACCGATATTCACACTAAATGTTTATAAGAATGAAATCCCACTAACTAACAGCAATTTGGCCGCGACTTGTATCAAGAAATTCTAGCGGTAAACAATATGTGATAGTGATCTAAGATATCAACATAAGTAATAAAAGTGCTACCGGATGCAGTACACTAGAAATTTTAAACCAAATTTATTATCATATTCAACAGTAACTTTAGTCGCATGACGAGTATAACTCGTCATTGTGCTGTATGGCATGAAAACCCAATGGCAAGCTATATTTGTCACTTTACCGGAAGGGGTTAATTATTGGGGAACATTTGCACCTTTTGAGAACGTCAGAATAATGCAGGATACTTTGAATAATATATCTTTAGGCTCTGAAGGGAGCGAAAGTTCCTAAAGATGAAATACTCTGAAGTTCTTAAGGATAAAATATGTTCAGAATGCCACAAAATGAACTTGATTCCGTGTGCACTGAGCGCTCCAAATAAGAAATTTAATTCTAATGTATTCAAGTTTGGAGATTTGGTACACGATTCTACCGAAGATCTGCCGTATTCACGAATCTGATGCTTGTGAGATCAATTGTCGAAAATCCTTCTCCAGCTAGTGAAGCGTGGAAGTTTGGAGAGGAAGTGCTGGCTCAGGTGTTGCCTTTATCATCTGACAAATGTTTAAAATAACGAGATCTGTCTAAAACAGCTTTTGTGTAGCCTTATATCAGAACTTTAAACTAAATAAGCTGAAATTATAAGCATCCGATTTTCAGTTTTGCACTGTTTCTTTTTCAGGTATATACAAACCTATGGAGTTTTCAATTTTAATGTTGAAAAGAAAGTTGTTTCAAACGTAATATTAAGATACAATAAGATTTATGAGATCGGTTTTTGTCTGTATTAACTTCAAATTCATGAATATTATCTAAATTTGTAAACATCCTGTAACTGTCCCCAAAGTTTTGGATTTCAACAATTTCTATTTATTTTTAGTTACCCAACAACTTTTGCGAGTATGATACACGCAATACATTCCACAACATTATCCGTTTACAGATTCACAAACAAAATTCACTTGGAAACATTTGTTCCTATGATGTTTTGTTCCAACATACCGATTTGAAAGATTATATTTTTTGACATATATTTTCCATAAATCATATGCACACATAAAAAAGTAAAAAGAAATGCGTTTTTGGTTGAAAATGCATTTTTCATAGGTCGAAAATATGAAAAAGAAAATATTTGAACAGATTCAGAATTATTCGATTTACCATTGCATGGCAAATCGGCCAGGATATTAAACAAATTTCCATCGAATAATTTTTATTCCTCGTATCGTTGTCATAAAACACAAGAACGGTCAAACTCCAGCAGAACTTTCAATGCTCTTTATTTATTCATGTCATGAAGGCTAACTTCTATGGTCACGCGATTTACGAATAACAAAAGACTCATGCAGGTTAACTCTGCATACATTTATGTCTTTTCACTGACTAAAATACAAGTAACATTTTGTTCGTTTTTTCTCTCCAGAATCTTTAGAAATGCCATTCACAAACATAGTATTACTACTTGTTCGGAATCGTGAATGATTCTTCGAAAGACAAAGCAGCAATTCTTGCATTTTGCGGTGCTATTTGTGCTGTTCTCAGCTGCCATTTGGATACAAAAATGGACGAATGAAACGAACGAAAAGGGTGTCATTGTGTTGTCAAAGTTTATTTGAAACGTATCGGGAAATGAAAGTGGATTAAAGTCGTTGAAAGTAGTCAGAAATACTGTGTTATTGATCGTTTTTGTTTGCAATGGAAGTTGAGCGAAAAGGGGAAAACGCGAATCTTTAGTCTTTATTAACCCTCTGACTGCTTATTCCACGATTTCCACGGGTAGGTAGTAAGTCTGTTTTCCGCTGCATCCTAGGATTTTCTCAAGCTAATATGTTTACTTAAAACTGTCACAGCGTTGAATCCTATTATACTAATAAAGATTTGCATATAAATAACAGTTTACTTGGCTCAATCGTATTTGAACATTGTTTCAAACGTTGCGTCTAAATAGTGATTTGAAAAAAAGACTGCAGTCAGAGGGTTAAGGGGACATACGACTCTTAACCCTTTCAGTACGGAGGAGCTGACCGCGGTTATACATTCGTGGTACGAGGAAATTTTTCTCGAGAGTGGTTGCACTGTACGGCAGCGTAAGCCGCGAAAACGTGTTTTGCGGTATTCATTAATAACGACGCAGCAATAAAACAATATAATTCGTTCAATTCCGTCCATTCTGAAATCTCCAAGTGATCCCTTTTAAGTTGTCAACACCAGTAGTTGTTTGTTTTTACCACAATGAATTGAACTAAATCTTCAGAAAAAAGTAGTCGGAAGTAATCAAAAAATCTCGACGAACGATTTAAATTGTTCCCTACTACTCCCAAATGCTGTGGCGTAAAATCGTGAATTTTCGGACTATGCTTCTTAGAAGTCCATTTGATGCCAGAAGGAGTATCAATTCGTATTTAAGTTTCCTTTGTTTCTTCAGATTCCGGGGTGCTGGATTGTTTTTCCTCCTTTTGCGAAATGATCAATTATACTCATTTTCTTCTGAATCAATTATTTATTTTATCCATTGTTCTCCTTTCAAACATTTCGCACTCATCCTGAAGGAAACTAAATTCAAATTGTAAGTAAAACATTCAAAAAAGTCACGATATAAGCAAACATACGAATTGGTTTTCCGTAGCTTATCTATATATTATAGAACATATATAAATAAGGCACCCTGTTGACTGTTACTAATTATACAATGGAACGATTAGAGGAGCCGGGAATTTTAAACACAGAATAGTAAAGTAATGCGTACTGTAGAGAGTAATCATACCCACGTAACTTTCCTTGAATGCCGCCAATGGGCGGTGGAGAGCGTTATTTGGATGCCGCCAATGGGCGTGGAGAACGTTATGTGGATGCCGCCAATGGGCGGCAGTAGTACCGAAAGGGTTAAACCTCGAAAAAATGGTGAACTGTCAAATTCGATGCAGTATATCTCTGAAACAATGCAATTCACAAACTCACTTTTTTTCTAGAAAAATATTTGTTATTTTTCTTATAGTACACACATTTTCAAACCTTCATATTGGTATGTATTTATTTGAGAGTAATAAATATGGGTATAATTTTTGGAGAAAAAATGAGATAGTCACCTTGCGCGCATGATTACGGATAAAATATGTATCTAAACACAATATTTTGGGTATCTAAGTAATCTAAACAGTCAGTTTAACCTTCCAGCGGGAAGGTTTATGGAAGGAAAGGAAAACGCTCTTTATTGAGTTTTATAATAAATTATTTTCTCATGACATTTTTTCAAATTTGCACATTCTTGCTCTAGCATGTCTCGAAGGAAAAAATAGTTTATTTAATGATTCCAAACTTTTTTCCGGAAAACATCAAAACTACGAAATTATAAGATCTTCGCTAAGATAAACTAGTCCTCGATGAAAAATGTGATTTTGGATCTTTTAGGGGATTTTTATTGATGGCAATCAAAAATATTTGATTTATAAAACACTTAGGGAAAATTAGCTCTGAGAATAGAGTGAGCGGACAAAATTAGAGAGAAAAGGTTTCTGAATTTCAAATACAAATTTCTAAATGATTTTAAACATAAAATTTTATTTAATAAAAAATTATTTAAAATAATAGAGTTAAATTAAATATAATAATAATTAATTAATAATTACACAAATTAAGTTGATTTATTAAATTAAAGAACTAAATAATGACGTTAAACAATATCCATAATGATAAATAATTTTAAACATAAAATACTAAATATTTTTTATATTTTTCCTTTACTTTTTCTGGTAAAGCATTTTAATTCTTGTATCGTAATCGTAGTCCTCATTTTCCATAACTCAACATAACTATTATTTATTAAATCAAACTGTCGAAAACTGCAAATACAGTTTAGCTGCAATTTATTTTTCATAAGACAAATGATACAAGTCCCTTAATCTTTAATTTCGCTATTTTCAAGTTCATATCTTAAACTTGTCATTTTGTAATCATACCAATCCACTTTATTGTTATCTGCTATGTTAATACCTTAGTAAGATATTCAGGGAACAAAAATGAATTCATTCTCATTGATTTACAAATCTTTTAATTGCTTAAATACTCTATAAGAGGAAACTGTGAGAAAGACTCGACATCATTATAGTTTATCAAGTCGAATTGTCGAGTTTCTGCAAGTACAATTTAGCTGCAATTTATTTTTGGCACCAACTCCGCATACAAGATAAGCGAATTATTTTCCATGAAATAAGTCCCATAAGCCTTAATTTCCCGAATTTCAAGTTTATAGCTTAAACTTGCCATTTTATAATCTTGGCAATCCACTTTATTGTTCTCTGCTACGTTAATACCTTAGTAAGATATTCAACAAACAAAAATGAATTCGTTCTCTCCGCTCTACAAAGATTTTAATTGCTTGAATACTATAAGAAAGAACTGTAAGAAAAGAAGTTCCATGCAAGTTTCGGTTATAAACATTTTATAGGATTAGCAAACTTGGCGCTGAATTTCCAAAAGAAAAAGATTAGTCGGAAATGAGATAAAACCAAGTCGGAAATGAGATGAGGCCAAGTCGGAAATAAGATTAGCCACAAGACTTCTTTTATGTCTAATGTTTATGAAAGTTGCTTCTCTTTTTTAACTCAGAACTTAAGCATAGAAAATATCAAAAAACAGGTATTTAAGCTCACACAAGAAGCAAGTTCCTTTCCTAGAAAATTTCGCTTTCACTTGGTTCTATCTGCTAAAAATTCTATTATGACCACACTTAGTCAGAGTCTAATTAGAAGTTTATTCGCTTTGTAGGATTGATTAGAATTTATGCTCTCGTGTGATTTTTTTTTGTCTGCAATGCATTAACTTTTATCTAAGAAACAATTATACGATTCCATCAACCTTGCAGAAAATAAGAATTTTTTTTATAATATTAGGGAATTAAACTTCGCATTAGAAACATTTAAAGAGAAATGTAGTTTCTTATAATAATTTTACATTTATTATTTTAAAAATTCTACATTTTTATTTGATATTCAAATCTGTATCCATCATATTGATTAATCTACATCTCATTCTACCGTAGAAAGAAGCGTTGTTAATTCATATTAAAAAATTTTAAATGAAGCTTTTATTATTGTGCTTTAAAGTAGAAAATAATTTTTTATCAAAAATCTGGCTGTCAAAACGTAAGTCTCAAAACGAGTTTATATTGTTGCGGACATGGAAAGTCGCTTCCCAGCAATGTTAGTCTTATGGTTGGGAAGAGAGTTTTACAGGGGTAAGTATGGGATGACTGGCAGCAGCCCAGCCTGGAACTCTGACCTTGGCGACAAACTTGGCGATCGGCAATCATCTTGGTAGCAAATCTGGCGAGTTTGGCGCCGAAATATGGGGTCTCAAAGATGCTGGAATTTTCTCGATATCTCTATTAGGAGAGGAGATACGCTTGAATGTGTTAGATAATTCCATGTGACGTCACGGCAAGCCGGGGGAGACAATATAAGGAGTGCACTTGGATCACGGAGTGAATGAATGTTGATCGACTGGGATCGCCTTGGAGTGCGAACGTCTTTGGAATCTCTGTTTGGATTCTATCAGCTGTGCGAGCTAGTAAGGTGTTGGACGCGGAGCGGTTTTGAGTAGTGTGTGTTGATCGACTGGAATGGCTTTGGAGTTTCGTCTTTAGAGCGATCTAGAAAGCCGGTGAGCTGAATGCTATTGAAAGTGCTGTTATTGTCATTATTAGTGATTTGCAGACTATTTGTGTTGCTAAATCTAAAAGCGCTGAACTGTTATTACCTGTGAATTGTTGTATGTTTGCGTTGCTAATCTGTGCACGATCTATTGTTCCTGTTACCTGTGCTACGCGTTTCCCTAAATATTTGTGAATAAACCTGAATTCTCCATTATCCTGAGTTTTGGACTGTTTACTCCATACAACCACAGAACGATTTTTTGAAACAGTATCAAGCTGATGTAAGTAAATCGGAAATAATTTCACATTAAAAGTGCTTACAAGTTTTACTGTTTACTTTATTATTAATCATTACAAAAATTAATTATTAATTAACAATAATTCAAATAATTAATTATTAGAATATTTGCAACTGTTTCTTCAAGCATTTTATATTCATATAGCACATATCAGGACAATCTAGCAATATAAAAGTGATCAAAATTCCAATTTATTTAAAATATTTCTGTAAGCGCCTCATAATTTTAAAATTTTGGGTTCATACCAGATTTTTCACAAGTATTTTCTACTCTTTATACACTGATAATAGTAATGCACTAATAATTTAAAACACTAAAAGTATATTTTTGAAAACACTTTCTTTCACTTTTGAATATTTCCATTATTTGCTTAACAACATAGACGTAAAAATAGAAAATACCATGAGGTAAGACTGATTTCAGTGGAAATATGGATACAAATCATTATAAATTTTCTTTAATATAACTCTAGTTGCTATAGTTCACGATTTATGTCACCTGTAAATGAGCTAACTTTTATATGGTATATGGCTAAAACTAACTTTTTATATTGTCACCGTTCAAGAAAATGTCACTAAGCCGAAAACTATAGTTTTGAGTTATAGTCAATTTAAATTTAATTAATTTTGAGTCCTTATTTCACAGATTTGTAGTTGTTCAGGCAAAAGTCACTAAGCCCAAAACTATAGATTTTTGAGTTATAATCAGTTATTCACAAATTTGTAGCTGTTCAAGCAAAAGTCACTAAGCCCAAAACCATAGTTTTGAGTTATAATCAATTTAAACTTAATTGATTTTGAGTCCTTATTTCACAGATTTCTAGCTGCTACGGTTCGCTTACTGATGTTTAGATAACAGGTTTGTATCATGAAGCAATTAATTGTAAATTCTAATCGATGGCAGAAGTTCATCAAAAAGATTTTTGTGGACTTAATGACTCTTTCTTGAACTACGACGATATGATAAACAGCTCATATGAAACAAATAATATTTTTAGCACCCATGTCGCCGCAAGGGTCAGTCTTCATCCAGCCCAACAGCACCTCAGTGACCTTGAAACTGGGCGCGTGGCAGAGTGGGGGCTGCCCAATCCGTCACTTCGCCGTCCAGTATCGCCCCAAGAACCAAATGCAGTGGACTGTCATTCAGGACAAACTTGACATGCCGAGGGACACATATGCGGTCAGGCATCTCTCGCCGGACAGGGAGTACGTTGTCATGGTGACGGCCCACAGCGAGGCCGGACTCACGCAAGGAGAGTATTTCTTCAGGACACTTCATGCATCCCAAGCAGGTAGGTGATTTAGTATTTTCTTTTCTTTTTTTCCCAAGAATTGATTGATTTAGGTGATGCATAATGGATTTCGGAAAAGTTTTATCTACTTTCTTTGATTTGTTAACTCACAAACTAATAATGTCAAAAAATTATCCAGTTCTCCATTAAGATTTACTTTGGTTCATATGAAAAAAAGATTCGCGTTTATGAGCATTCGTTTCTTTTCCAGAGGTCTCAAATGAATTTGGCTTAGGTTTCTCGGTATCTCAGTAACAACCGCTCCTTTAGTAATTTAAGTACCTCAGTATTTACCTCTTCTTTGGTATTTAAGTAACTAAGTAACAACATCTCCTTTGGTATTTCAGCACTTCGATGATTTTGATTTTAACCCATTATATCCCGAATTAACCTACTAGCGTCTTCTTAATTCTATTTTTGCATCATTATGTAAGTTTTGGTGCAGAATTACCTTAGGAAAGGAGAAAAACTACTTAATTAATTAAAAGAATTTAATTAACGGTTAAATTTTTTTTTAAATCTGCCTTCAGCTGCCAACTACTAATTGCATTACTACATTTTTCGTGTTCTTGTAAATACTATCTGGAAAAACGGTCATATTACAAAGATATAAGAGTGATTAAAGTGTAACATGTAAGTACCGTCAAGATATAAAGTGTTATGTACCTCTTTCCTTGGGGTGTTTTCTTTAGCCCTTAAAAGCCCGATTTTTAAAAAATTCATGTTTTTTTTACTTTTATTTTTTGTATAAAACATGGGAAAAATACTTTAAAAAATCCTATTTTGTTTTAAGTATAGTTTATGGCTAAAAAACAGTTTTTTACCAACTGACAACACTGGGTTTTATTTCATAGAAAAATTTCCTTGATAAAATACTATAATATTAGACACAGATAAATTTTAATAGATAATAATACGAATAAGGAATTTCCTTCAACATTGTTGAATAAAATATGTTATTCTCAAGCGTACAAACAAAGCTAAAAAGATGCAGCCTCAAGTGAAAAATATCAATTTATTTTTTATCAGCACTCAGGTTATCATCTATATGCTGTAAATTGATTTAATTAAAAGTTTAGTATGTATCCCATTGACAACAATAGGCTTTAGGGCTTCAGTCTTATTCCCAAGATTTTAGAAGACAAAATTGGGTATGTTGCTTAAAGACAACACTGGGCCTTTGAAGGTTAAGTATGATAAGTAAATGATACTAGAATTTCATTCAAGATCGCAAAATCTGTTGAATTGAAAATCTAAGGTTCAATAGCAGATTCTATCGAAAATCCACCAGATATGCAGGCTTGGAGGAATTTAAATCTGTCTCTGTGTGCGTGTATGGCAAATGCCTTCACGTTTGAGTGGTGTTGTAACGTCTTGCAGTTATGCTTAAAAGAACATTTACAGCTAAGTTAAATTTAGCATAATTTATTGATAATGTTACTGGAGTTAATATAGAAAGTTATAAACAAATATCAAAATTCTAGGTTAATAATAATATAATAAAGTAAGCCCCAAGGCGGGGTGTCCATTCACTGGTAAAAGAATCAGCGAGTTTCGCTAAATTGCCCAAATCGGACCTCCGTGAAAAACGACCACCAGTTTGGCTGTCGGGATCTCATCTCCTCTTTAGTTGTTCAGTCCCCACCTTATATCGCAGCAGAGAAGAGAAACCCCTTTTCTTTCTCAGAGGAACACACTTGTCTGCACAAAAGCCACCTGTTCAGGAATGTTGCCTAATTCCGTGCAATAGGTAGATGAAAGTTCTGCACCGCGCCCCAAATTTCTGTTATGAAAGACAGAAGCCCGTCAATAGAGGGGTGAGGATTCCAGGTGCTTCAATAAATCGTCAGCATGAAAGGTAAGGGCAAGTGTCCATTGTTCAGATGAATCTCAAAGTGACCAGGGCCCTGAGAACGCACACAACATTCCAAACTAGTGGCGCCACCTGTTAATGAATATTAAAAAAATTGATTTCAAGATCCATAATATTTATAATAATGAATCAAAAATTAAATACTAAAAAGAAGAAATAATTAAAATAAAAGAGATCCCACCTTTTAGTACAAAAATAACAATGTTTCTTTGTTGAAAAAACAAAAATAGTTGAATAATCTTCTATTAATGTTCAGCTAATTATTTTACTTCTGTAAGATATGAAAGTAACGAAATGCATAAATTAAAACTTGTAAAAAAAGCTTTCTAAAATAATAAGCATTATAGATTTTTCAAAATCCAATACTTCAAGATTAAAGCCTTGATTAAAAAATAATATAATCGACATTATAAGACAAAATGTCTTTACAAAAGTCAAGCTTTCTGTAAATATCTTTAAAATATTTAATGAAAACAATTTTTGAAAGCACACTTTTATTGGTGTACTAAAAGGTAGAATTTTTTCATTTTATTTTCAACTTTTAATCTTTAATTTACAGTTCAGAATTATAAATATTATGGACTTTTGAAATCAATTTTTTTTCTCAAATTCAATACCACGTGGCGCCACTAGTATTGAATCGAAATTTCATTAAATTGATTGATTAACTGATAATTGAGTTCTGAAGATATTAACCCTCCGATTCCTAAGACCATTGGAATAGAGGGACCTCAAAATACGGGAACGTCCCAGTTCCTCTTCCAAAGATATCGGAAATTCACTTCCCCCCTCAAAAACCGGAACGACATCTGGAACTCTCGAAATTCTAAGAAAAACCCCTATTCCCCAAACCCGCCTGGGTGAGCCATTCTAACGAAGAAAGCGTGCGCTGCGGATGTGAAATCAATCGCACTTAACGACAGGGAATGGAAATTTTACAGTGATATTCGAACGCTACGGACGGCCGCCGTGTTTTGCTTGTAAAGACGTTTGGGACGTTCCCATATTGACAGAGTTAAAATAGTGTATTGCAATTAAGCATATACAAGTGAGCAAAATTTCAAAACTCTTACACATTTCATCTTTACAAACATGAGACGTCTCGTTAAATTAAAGTGTTTAGTGAGAAAATTACTGTTCTAAATGGGGCCTTCCCGTATATAAGACACATGTTAGCTGTCTTTTGTTTGAAATATTAAAGGAACGAGTTTTAATGCGCATTGTGACAGAACCACCCCTCAAATTCGAGAAGCCTGCAAGGAACACCTGGCAGACAACCACCCAAACAACTTTAATGACTGTCCGTGGGAAAGCTCGTGACAATCTAAGTCAATTAAAATTCGATATTTGTGCTTGGAGATGGAAGCCGGTAGAAGTTTCAGTTTTGCTTTGTTATGCGCTAGTTTAGCAGACGAAAAATAAAACGGGAAAATCAATCTGTGTTTAAGCTTTATCGATCGGTGTTGTAATGGAACAAAATAATAGGGCTTGCAATTTTATACCATGATTCTGGGTTTTGCATGTGAATATGATGGCGACATTGACTCCACATTGATTTATTTTTATTGAAATATTATGCAGCTGCGGGAACGTTAAAACTGAATCCCTTTGATGTTGTGGCAGGAATAAGGCAGATACAATTTCTGTGAAAATGCATTTTTTCTCCGGGATTAAACCGTTTTGAAGATTTCAGCAGCTTAGCAATCACCTAAACAACAGAACACCACTTCATGCCCCTGCGACTATAACCTTTTGGTTATTTAAACAGTGTGGCGGACATGAATTGGAAGAGACATCGGAAGACGCTCCTTAACTGTCTAGCAAATCAAGGCGAAGGCAAAGGTTACAAAAACACAAATCCAAAAATCTGGGATAATATACAAGAAACAATCATATAAAACAATATACAAACAAAAACTGTAAAAAGAAAAGAAATATGAGTATGGAGTGTACAATATCAACAAACAAGAGAGAAAAAACTAATCAAATAAAGAAGTCCACAAAAACAAACTTAAATGCGAGTGTTAAAGCACATGTGTGTCTGTTCTGTTGATTGTTCTTTTCTCCATAAAGTGGAAGTTCTTCTGTGTGGAAGTGAAGAATAGTACAGGTGAGAAATCACCTACAGCTTTTTCATATATTTATGTCATATATTAAAATAATTGCGGTTTTTAATTTCTCGAGTGCGAATGTATGCAAAGAGAACGTTGTGTTATAAAAATATGTATGTATCTTCACGTTACAGACCTTCCTGAGTCTCAAAGAATCAATTTTAGAATAATGTTTGACTATTGTCAAACTATTTGACTACTGTCTGTGAACCCGATTGTTCAGAAACGCAACAAGCTAGACGAATGAAATTTAGCATGCGTTCTTTTCATCAAAATCGTAAATTTCTGTCACATTTTGAACGAATTCCGTCGATGGAAAGTCTCTCTGTCCGACCGTGTGCATATGAACAAGGTACAAGGTGACAATTATTGAGCTACATGAAATAAAAAATAAAATTTTCAAAAATTACCGAGTTCAAAAATTTTATTCAAATTTTAAAAGTAACTGCAGATATTCGGATTTAGTTTATGACATGTTCGATATGCTTGTCATCAATGGCTATGTCGTGGCGCAGACGAAGAGCAAAATTCTGCAAAAATCGCTGAAGTGTCGATACATCGACACTACCAGTTCTCTCGAACTTTTCAATCACATTTTTTATTGTTATAACACTTGGACCGGTTGTCTTCAGCTTGTACTCGGTCGCAAATTTCATTTATGTCGCTGTTATTGCTCGAGTAGTAGGCCTTGACGATTGATATACGCTCAGAAACGCTGTATTGCGCCATTTTCAACGAAAAATGTACAATAACAACAAAAAAGTTAACCGCCAAGTTTTAACTGAATCTCGCCAACGGTTCAAAAGTTATCAATGTTTTTTTCATATAGTTCAATAATTGCCACTCTGTAAATCAAACACACAATGAACTAAGTGGATGAAATCCGGTATATGGTTTTATCACAAGAATTGAAGATCTCTGCAGAAGTTTGGACCTAATCTATCAAAGGGTTGACTGCCTGTCGATCTTTCTATTTTTATACATGGGAAACTATAACTCAAAATCGCAATAACCTAGATAAATGAAATTTACTCTTGAGGCCAAAAATGTAGATCTGTATCAAATCTTGGAATCAATCCATCAGTTGGAAGAAGTCTAAAATGCATACTCGAGTTTCTTCACTACTGCGAAGCTGGACTCAATCCATCAGTTGGAAGAAGTCTAAAATGCATACTCGAGTTTCTTCAATATTACGAAGCTGGACTCAATCCATCAGTCGGAGGAGGTCTAAACTGCATTCTCGAGTCTCTTCACTACTGCGAAGCTGGACTCAATCCATCAGTTGGAAGAAGTCTAAAATGCATACTCGAGTTTCTTCACTACTACGAAGCTGAACATTAAACACTCCATATTATGTACATGAGCGAGAAATTCGAGGAGATGCTACTCCAGCTAGTTGTGTAATTTTGCTTTTAAATCGTGAGTAAAATTATATTGCCAAAATTTATCATTAAAAATTAATAAGTTTATTTGATGGTGTTGATATAAAATATTGTGAAGGTGAAATTTTGGGCCTTATAAATACAGTATAAGTAAGCTGGTATAACCAGTGGAGGCTCGTCCATTAGAGCTGCAGCACTCCCTGAATTTTTTTAATTGTATTTTCAGTTTTAATCTTATTCGCTTACTTTTTCACTCTCAGAGTTCCATGACTTACGAAAATGCAAAAAAGTAATAAGAAATTGAAAAGAAGACAGAAAATGAATCAACAAGTAAGAGAGAAGCCGATCTGAGCTGCAAAGTACTCTGCCCCCCCCCCCCCAAAAAAAAAAATATTCGTTCATTGAAAATAAGCCGGAGAGAAAAAGCAACCATTTCTCCCTTTAACTTAGACGGGCTATGGGCTGTCTGGTGATCAGCGCTGGCTGGCATGGAACCAACTGAACGAATAAAAAGATGCTCTTTTTAATTTATTTTCTTTTTTTCCTCACTCCTTCACAAAGTGGCGATCTTATTGACTGTTTATGGGATTTGGTTTAGGTCTGTGTTGCGTCGACAGAAACGCATCTGGTTGATTGATTATTTTCTTTCTCTTGATAAAGGGCTAGGGAGGAGTATTATCGAGTAAAGTGGGCGACGAGGGTAGTGTGTATGTGGAGCTATGATTTTTTTTTTTTTTACGTCAGCAGAATCGTCACATCAACATTCACTTAACTTTCTAATAATAAAACTAGTAGTAAATGCCATATGCTGGTTATTTAATTTGTTTGAAAAGCATGTAATTTCCTATCTGGCTTTGAAATTAAAAAATTTGTCCTACTTAAAGATAAAGTAGCTTTTTAAAAATGTATTCTCTTGATAATTATCTTGCAGCCCTCCTCGTTTCTGAGCTCACGAGCCGCCACTGAGTATAACAGAAGTACCTCTAAATCAATTGACTCAAAATTTTTCAATAGAAAATAGTTTGGGAATGTCTCTGGCGATACTCCGGCTAGATATGTAAATTAAAGACTTTCTTATTTTATCTTGTATCTAATCTGTCTCTATGTGAAAGCGATACTCAAGAAGACAGCAAATTTAATAAGCGAACTTTTGTGCATGATCTTAACTCCAAAATTGTAGAACTGTATCTATTTTCGGACGAAATCATTCAAAGGGTATATTGTCAATTTGTTTATCCGCATTTATGCGAACACTATTACTCGTAATCACAGTAAGAAAGATATAAATGAAATGTCTTGGCACCAAAATTGTATATCTGTATCGAATTTAGGACGCAATCGATCGCCCAAAATGCATTCTCGGTTCTCTTCGCGTTCCTACGAAGTAAAACACAAAATGCTCCGTATTACTAATATAATAGCCCAGATATGTCTCTCGGTAACGCTCTGACGTCACCAACAATAAAACTCGCGCAAAAGCACTGAGAGACGTTAAACAGTATTATTTCATTTTTAGAGAACCTAAATTTCAGTAATTTTAAATTTAAAAGAGTAATTGTCGTTCTAATTTCAAATTTAATAGCTCTAAAATAGTGGCACAAATTTTCTATCGATTGATATAAAATTTATCTCGCTGCGATCAATAGTTCCCGAGAAATTTTAAATTATATTAATTATATATTTCAAATTAATTTCCGTTTTTCAATAGAAAGTAGTAAATTACGTCAGTGGCATATCATGCGCGTGATATAGTTTGGGCGCCACGATGTATCTGGTTATTTATTGCAATCGTGATGATATAATTTGTTAATATTTTTTTTTGGCAACGTTTAACAAGCAGAGAAGTGCTTTGTTTTGAATAGAATTTCGAAAAAGAATTCCTTTGAAATTTTAACTTTTGACTTACGTTTGACAAGTTGAGAATTTCATGATTATTGAATTATAATAAAATTGCTAAACAACGAAAAATACTTCACACGGAATGTTGTTCACCAAGAATGTTTTTGAATAAAGAAATATGTAAATAATATGTTAATAAAAAAATATTTCCTGTCATAAAACATATGCTTATTTTATTTGTTTTCAATTAATGTTAAACATTTCTCTCTCATATATATCTATTTAAACACGTCAGATTTCTCTCGAATGAAGAGGCAATTTGCACCCGTCAAACCATGACGGGTGATTTTCTAGTGCTGTAAGAATAAGAAAAATTCTTGGGCAGATTACTCCTGTGGGTTTGGTGTGACGCATTATGGAGCCACGGAAATTCGTAATTTTTTTTTCCTTCCATTATACTTATAAAAACATATCGATCTTTTACCATCACACCAGCATCTAAACCTCAATTCTATTAAATACTTGGCCGCAAAATACACAATTCATGTTGCAACGATGTAAATGTGGTCTGTGGAATCATTTTTAGAGAAAGCGCTGCGTAGCTGCAATTAAAGAACAAGTATTTACATTTAGATATCATCAATTAAATAATTTAACAAAAGGCTAATAGTCCTTTTGCTGTTTTTAAGTGTGTAGCAAAACATGTTACTATATCCTTAGACAGGAAGCTTGCTTGGCTACAATTTACTATAATAATTTTATTAAAATAGTTTAAAGATAAGGTTATATGGGTTCTTCTTGTTGTTGTTTCCCAATTGTTTGTGAGATTTGGACTCAAACAGTTGCCTGAGTTGGACTGGTCCAGTTTTGTCATCAAATAGCCCAGAATTTGTTATAATAATTAGTGGTCTTCATAAATAGAAATTGGAGTTAAGTTAAAGCAAGAAAAGATATAAACGGACATTAAAGGCATCAAATGTTAGCTCAAACGGAACAAAAAGGCATATAAACGGACATTAAATGTATCAAATGTTGGTTCAAACGGAACAAAAAAAGGCATATAAACGGACATTAAAGGCATCAAATGTTGGTTCAAACGGAGCAAAAAAGCATATAAACGGACATTAAAGCATCAAATATTGGTTCAAACGGAACAAAAACTAAGGCGACGCGTATTTGTAGTCCTGTGTGAAGAAACAAAAAAAGAAGTGATACTGGATTCATACATTGCGTGTTGGTGTGAATTTAAGAATCACAAAGTACTTTTCCTTTAATTGTGCTACAAAGGATTTTGATCCAATTTGGAAAACCAGTTTATTTAATTGTACAGATGACACAGTTTTAATACGCTATTTTTTTTTTTTTTTACTACTCTAAAGAATTTTTCTTAAAAAGTTAATTACGCTGAAGATAAAGAAAATTCTACTACTTTTTTTATTAATTTCCCTTCTCTATCACTGTACATTAAATAATGCGTAGGAATTCCAATTTAGGCAAACTTCGCCTAAGTTTTAAAGCTTAGTGCATTCCAATTTTTTTCAGGTTCCACGTCTTCTCCAGCTTACGGGAAAAGGGAGACGGATTTGCCATTCTACAAGAATGTAGCTCTGGTCATTCCAGTCGTGGTATCGTCTCTTGTCTTGGTGATGGTCATCTTCATAGTAGCGGTTTGTCTCAGGAAACACTCTCAAGACAGAAGAGGTATTTAGACATTTTAGATTTTCATGTAAAATTGGAAACTTTGTTTCGCATGTTAAAATCTTGTATCTGAAATGTCGAATGAATTTTCTCAAATGCATCTCTAATATTTTGAGTTTGAATTATATAGTGGTTAGGTTATATGAGCATTTTTCACTTTACTTTCTAGTATAATGCAAACAGAAAGTACTGTAGTCGTCAAAAAAATTCTGTTTGGATTTTTTTTTAATTGCCAGAAAATCCGGAAACTACATTTTAGTCCCTGTGTCCAGGAAAACCATTTTTGGAATTATTTCTGAATTTTGGGTGGAGTTTCTGGAATTTTGATGAATCGCCGAAAAGCCCAAAAGCTACATTTTATTCCCTGTGTCAAAGAAAACCATTTTTGGAATTAAGTCTCTCTGTGAACAATAACTCAGGAACGGAACGAGAGAGAGGATTTTTTTTAAATCTGGTGGAACGTCCTTGCGTTAGTGCGGTGAAAAATTTTGAAGAATTAGGCAGTGGCTCTGGTGTCATCTATTCATCTGATCTCTAGATCGTTCCCAGGATAACTTATAGTATTGTTTATAAAAGAGATCTTATTCAAGCTAAAGATAAAAAGCTTAACGCATTGTTGACCGACTAAGAATTGGATTTAAGTTCCAGGAAAAACAAGTACTACCTATATTTTTGTATTTAATGCAAAGGAATACATGAAAAGTTATGAATACACGAAAGATTGCCGACACATCACGAATTAACTCGTGTTTTGCACGCCATCTGTTACGGATATATCACGAAATAACTCATGTTTTCATTCGTAATTTTTCCAACTTATATGAATTCTTTAATGCTTAAGAATACATGAAAAGTTATGAATACATGAAAGATTGCCTACGCATCACGAATTAACTCGTGTTTTGCACGCCATCTGTTACGGACAGATCACGAAATAACTGGTGTTTTCATGTGTATTTTTTCCAGGTTATATGAATAAATTCGTTATTCGTCCGCAATATGTTGATATATTTAGTTGAAAAATTTTAATAAATCCTCAAAATTAGATTTTCTCAATGATTTTCTGTTGTTGCATTGAATTGTTAGTCATGTTATTCTGAATTATTTATTTGTTGTTCCGAATCTTCAATAAAGGGACTATTTCAAAATTTCCTCCAAACGATTTGGGATCGCAACCAGTTATTTAATAAGATGTTTTCTTTCAAATCTTGCTGCCTTGAATTGTGTTGACAGTTCTTAATTTCTTATACATACGGAATGTACTAACAGTTAAACATAATACTTCGCTACCTATCCTGATTACGCATTTACTACACAAACACAGAAATGCGTCTGCAATTACCGTCCGAAACAACAATACTTCGCAGTTAGATAATTCTGTGATCCATCGCAGGCTTAATTATTACACTTTTCGCCCATTTTCATAGAGAATTTGAAACAAATCTCTCAGCATTTCATACTCGACTGAGAGAACCCAGCCTCGTTTGAAAGCATTTGCATAGACCCTACTTACTGTAATGAAATAATTGAATCTAAATAAACAGAATCGCTAAGTAGATGTTACTTTATCGGGTTTTCAGCTGCTTTGCTGTTAAAATTAGCAAATTAATTTGCATTTAAATTAGCCTGAGAAGGCGACATAAGTGTAGTTTCAATTGCTAGCTTTAATTTATAAGATCAGTTTATCTTTCAGCATAATGTGTTTACTGGTTGATGGTTAATTTAATTGGAAGAGCGCTGCTGCATCAGTTTAATGAATAACCATTCATTTGAATATGTAAAAGCGATGGCATGCTATCATGTGTAGTCTTCTTGTATGCTTTATGGTAAATTTTCAAAACAGATTGATCTTTTTAAAGCTGTCAGCTGAGACATTAGATTATTCAGCAAGGTTGAACTTGGTTATTATTTTCTTGGAGATGAAAAGCATACAAATAAATGAAATCCCAAGCTATTTCATCCTACAGAAATAATTACCAGTCTATTAAATGAAAGAACACAAGAAATCGCTATAAGAAACATTCTTAATAACGATTGCATAAACTCAGATTCTTAATAACAATCACGTAGAACAACATTTTAATAACAGTAACACAAAACATTGAGAAAGATCATGTTCTAAGCTCCAATATGTAACCTCACTAGATGAATCCTATTAAAACATGATGACTTAAATCAGGTTCTTCAAACACTCATGATTTTGAGAGAGAAACACGACTTTTCGTTCTTAGCTTGATTTTTTAGGACCCTGACAATATAAGCCCTATCCCTAAAATAAGCCCTAGTTAAGATCGTCAACCAGATGGGCAGAATATAAATGTGCTCATTTGTGTCAATGACCAATCGAAGTCCCGTGTGCACATTTGATACATAAGGGGAGTGGTTGTGACTAATTAGAAATTTCCGTATCCAATATGTCTTACGTTGCAACGAACAATGAATACTTGATTAAATAATCGATTTGAAGGGAGTTATATTTTGACTCTCAGATCAAATGAGTGCAAAAAGAGAGCTATTCTGCCCAGTATAAGAAAGGAATTGTGAAAGACTTTTGGGTAAGAATCTTACAATTTTCTGCAAAGAGAAGAAGTTAGGTCTTCCATTGGTCCGAATATGATGGTCAGAGTGCGATAACCTATTTCAACAAGTGGACGGATGTATCCTTAAAAAGTAGGCGCAGATAGGGTCAGTAACCCTTCTTTCCTCAGTTGGAAAGCATCATCTGTGAGTAGAAGTGAAAAGTGGTTGTTCTCAGGACATGAATATATAGAAAATAAATGTAATTCTCTTACATGCACAAATGTAAATTGTGCATGTAAAACAACTTGAAACATCACTTGAAAATAAGCGCGAACGCTTCTTTTCGAGAAAAAACAATATATGACTGGATCTTCTTTTCGGGGAAATAAGATATATACCGTAATACCTCGTTACAACAATACTTCGGGGACCAAATAAAGATATTGTTATAGAGGGATGTACTGTTATAACGACGGGCGATATAATTTCGATATTAAAAAAAAGTTAAATTTTGGCTGTTTTATTGTGGACACAATGCAACAATATACATTTTGCCAAAAAAAGCATTACCAGAGTGATGTTTGTTAAAGCATACAAAAAAGTTGGAAATTCAGCTATAAGTGCAATAAAATAGTTCACATACCCGAGAAATTTATCTATCGAAAAAATCCAATATTTTCGTTTGCTTATTAATTTTTAAACTGTTATTAAACTAACAAGATTTGCATAGAATCTAATGCACGAAAATGATTATCATTTGTGGATGAAAGGTGTCAAAAAATTGTTCCGTAGGGACTGAACTGATTGAAGACAGGAGTGGCGCTAGTGTCTGTCCGACGGGGGGGGGCGGTCTCCCCGACAGAGGGGCACGACTTGCTTTACGGGGGAAAGTGTAATGATATTGGTTTCAAATTTTCACCAAATCTTTATTTATCTATTAGTTGAATAAATATCCCGTTGCGTGAACGGGGTACAAAAATTTTCCCCTACGTGGGTGCATAGAATCCCGGATAGATGGGCCCCGGTCCCTCCACTGGCGCGCCCCCTGACTGAAGTCGATAAAGATTGTGATGTATCTGTATCATCATCCTCTTCATCATCATTTTCCATCTGTCATCATTTCATTCTGACCGAAATCACAGGCGAAATGGGTTATCTTCTTCAGTAACTTCTTCAAAAGCCATAAGATCATCATCCGTTATTAAATATTCCTCCACGTTAATTCCAGACACTTTGCCACTTTTTTCCTTCAAGCCACTTTTTTTCTTTCACTTTTGAAGTTTCAAAACACATTCTTCAGCCATCTGAAACATCGCCATTCTTCGAATTTTCGTCGTTATCAGTTTGCTTGTCCTCCATGAAATATTGTTACAGAGGGAAAAAAGTGGTGTTGAGATTTTTAAAAAAAAATATTGTTGTACAGGGGTTTATTGCTGTACAGAATATCGTTATATTGAAGGGAGATTAACATTATGTTCTATACAAATTCACCGGGACCACAAAATTTTATTGTTGTAGTGGGATTTATCATTGTAGCGAGAGTTTGCTGTATAAGAACATGCATTACTTGACTGTTAAGTTTCAACTTAACATGCTCAAACAACCGGTAGCAATATTATGTATTCCGTCGTGCTTGAAACGATAAATATTTGTTTAAAATATGAATTATTTTTAGAAACTACGCAATATTGTTTCATTATAAGTTTGTTAAGCTTGTTATATTTTTTCAAAGGGAAAAATGGGTTCGAATGGCACGATTTCAATGGACAATGAAGTATACACATCAAATGTGTCACGTCAATTTCATTTTGGAATAGTTGCGGTCTTTCAAGTGACCTTCCAACACAACATAAAACAACGTCCATTTAAATTATATATGGCATGCGTAGTTAAATTTGCCATGCGTCTGTGACATTAAATAGATTCGCAGTATTTAATTACCCGTCTCAAGAAACCAATCCACCGGCAAATCAAAGGCTACCAATCCACTGTGCAGATCAAGGAGTACTAATCCACCACACAAATCAATGTGCTATATAAACATAAATTTATCTTATTCTTGAACAATATAGTAATTTAAATCCTTTATGAACATACAATGACTTTTAAACACAATACATATTTTGAAACTGCTTAATGAGTTTTTTCGAAACTTCCGGGGGGAAAATCAAAATGGAAAAAATAAATCCTTTTCTCCTTTTTTCTAGACTATGAGATGAGAAAGCCATGCGGAGATTCCCTCATGATGAGTGATCTTGGTAAACAAGTCACGGAAAAGTCCTCGAAAACATCTCATTATTCTTACCCATCAAGTAATTTTAAAACCTTGTTTATCTTTCCTCTAATGACGTAGCATGAACCATGCCAGAAAAAAAGCAGAAAATTTCGGTTTCATTTTAAAAGCTTTATTCAGTATATTCGTTGAACTCTGTTTTTTCCCGTTTTAATTGTTAAGAAACGTGATCAATGTGAAACTCGCTTTTTTCTTCATCGATTTAATTAAAATATCATTCTGTCTTCGAAAAATAATAAAAATAAATAAAAATCATTTGGAATAAATTCAAAGCAAAATGTTAAACCTTACCTCTTTAACTAACTTCGGTCCGGGATGTTGGCTAGGTGCTGCAGAGATTATTAGACAAAATCCAAAAAATATTTAAATAAATAATGTGAAATAGAAATTCAGGCAGATGAAATTGATAACTATTCAAAAAAGCAGTAATCTATAATGAACCATAAATAATATTTTTGTTACTAGGTTTAGCATTTTTCTTCAATCTGACTCATCCATATCGATCATATTAGGATGACCACATCCTATGTGCACAAAAATTTAGGAAGTAGAATTTTTCAGAGGCTCAACATTTTTCAAATTAAATCTAGTTCCTTTTTTTAAATATGAAGAACATATTGATCATTTTAAAGAACGAAAGTACTCAGAACATTTCATTTAGACTTTTCAATCACTTTTCACAATCCGAGGCAAAGATTCTAAAATAAGAAATCTCCTGACTGATCTGATACGTCTAGTCACTTTATTCGCATTATAGCAAAAGTTGGAAGAAGAAAGAGAAACATTTTTGTGTTTATATTTGATAATGCATATAAAAAATTATTAAAATATACAATTTTTAAAAAATTTTGTTCCGAACGTACGCGGTCACCTTAATTAAATATTCCTTTATACAAAAAGCAATATTATTTGTTGGAAGGGTTTCAAAATATCATATCTTTGTCTTCAAATTATTTTATTATAATTGATTATAAACTTTTTTGAAATACAACAAATTGTGATTAATTCCACGTTATTTTCCAGAAAACAAAGGCGATTATGCTGAGCCGTATACTTGCAATGAATCTCTCCCACCAAGACAAGTATGTTAATTTAAATTGTTATGTAACAGTTTCATAATAAATGTCAATTCTTGTTTATTATTTTTTAATTTTTTTATTTTTACGGGATTAATAGTTTAATTTTGTGTCAAGAAGAAATGTAGAAAGAAAAAATACAATTACTAAAGTTTCTATAAGTTCTATTTGAAATATATCAAATCTCACATGCGAAAAAAAACCGTTTGCTGTTTGTAAAAAATTTTCCCTTCTTTAGTGAGTGGCAACTTGAAATAGTGTTAGCGTTGTAAATTATTGTGTTTTCTGCTCTTTTTAATTCTCGTTTTGTTTTGTTTCTTTGTTCTCCGAACAAAAATCAATATGAAATTTAGGACTCAATTGCTAATTTTAATTCACAGATGTGATAGTAAAACAATCAATAAAATTTTTGATTTCAGATAGCTTTATTATCAAATAATGGCCATGACACATATCATAATAAGCGTATTAGTCCAATCAACGAAGGCCAAAAATTGACGAATAGAAAAAAAAGTTGTAGTTTTGAAATTTGACACAGTTGTTGGGGACAGTGTCCTAAACGACATACTAAAAGTACCTGCCGGTGGGGGTTCGTGGGGGGTACAGGGAGGTTAAAGGGAGGCGTTTTCAGTTTTTCTTAAATACCTCAAAAACTATGGGTTCTATCGAAAAACACTCAATTACAAAATTAAACAACATGAAATTTCCAACAAAAAAAACTTCCTTTTTTTTTGTCGCATCAATAGTTTGGAAAATGCAGGGGGATTTAAAAGTTAATAATTCTAAAATTCTTTATTGTAATGGTAAAATCGATAAAAAGTGATAAATCAACAATCCTCATAGAAACCTCATTCCTATATAATAATTATACAAGGGTAGTATTTCATGTGTCGGAGAGGGGGTAACAAACCCATCTGATGAACAATTATGCTCCCTTCCTTCCCTCACATCCGTTCCCTTTCACAAGTTTCCTTCGACTAGTAGTCCAGTCAACGAATTGTAAATTTAAAAAATAGTGTAGTTTTTGAATTCGGCACAGTTGTTGGGAAGAATGTCCTAAACGATGTACTAAAAGCCCCCGCTAGTAGAGGGTGCGCAAGGGGTACAGGGGGTTGAAAGGGGGATTTCTCAGTTTTTTTTTTAAATATCTCGCAAACTATGGATCCTAGCGATAAAAACTTAGGTATAAAATTAAACAACATTAAATTTCCTACAAAAATATCCCTGCACTTTGTTCATAGGATGAATAGTTTAGAATATTATACCAGTTTGAAAAAGTACATAATTACAATAAGTGGTTGAAAATGCTAGTTTTATTTTTATGAAAGAAAGTTTTTATTTCAAAATGGCGGCTATCTATTACAATATATCTATAGCATATTATGTATTTCTATAACATAATATTATATATATATATATATATATATATATATATATATATATATATATATGCATACCTACATAAAAATGTGCATAACCCATTTTTACACTTGCTCGTAATTACACCATGTTTTCCTAGTATTTGATCAAGTTCGAACTCCTTCTCTTCTTCTAGAGATGCACCTTTGGGACAGGTGCGATTAAAGGTGCCAAAACAGAAACACATTATTAAACGTGTGTTGCTGCGCCGCTCTTTTGGTTGGAGGAATTGAAGAAAGATCAGCTTTGATCTTGGTTGATGATTTGAGAAATGCTGCATATCTACGGTTATTCAAATTATGTTCATCAGCAGGGGCTTTGTATATGGCCAGGAACATCTTCTCACCTGGAAATTGTGAGATAGCATCTGGTGTTGATAAGGGATGATAAAAGATGTCATCAATGTTTTCCGTATGGCTTAGTTGATTTTTGAACAATGTAACTATAGTGCTTTGTTTTTTCTATAAATAGCTGTTGTTATGTCGCAGCCACTGAATGCATGGAGAAGAGGATAGTTTGGGCAAAAGAAAGTACTTTATGCAGCTTTCTTTTTAAAAAATAATTTAGTTTCGACTTTTCCCTTGCCAGGCTTCATAAAATAAATGTTACTTTCTGATGGTGCCAAAGCAATCAGTAACACGACTAGGTTTACGTCTTTCCCTTGGGATGAGAAGTTGGTTTCTCTAACCCAGATTTTACAATATAAGTATCATCATGCCCTGTAGCTACTCTCGTTTCAATTACTTTAGCATCCATTTTCTGTGTTATAATTGAACATGCCTGGTCTTTTTTCTTCAATAGCAAGAAAATGTTTCTGTCGAACTGTGACGGACTGGTTGCGAGCTTTTAAGCTGAACTCAGCATAGATATGTAAATTTAGATTATATTGTCTAAATACACTCATTTGGAGCGTTAACAGAACCAAAAGATTGAGTAGAAGGGATTGCGGAGGGGAACGGACGTGAGGGGAGGAAAGGAGCATGACTGTTCATCAAATAGGTTTGTCGCCCCCACCCTGACACCACCATTACTCTCGACGCATACAATATTACCCTTGTGTAATTATTTTATAGAAATGAGGTCTTTCTGAGGGTTGTTTATTCAGCACTTTTAATGAATCTTACCATTGCAATAAGAAATTGTAGAAATATTAACTTTTAAATCCCCCCTGTATCTTCCAAACTATTGGTGCCACAAAAAAATGTAGGACTTTTTTTTGTAGGAAATTTCATGTAGTTTAATTTTGTAACTGAGTTCTTTTAGATCGAACGCATAGTTTTCGAGATATATAAGAAAAACCGGAAACCCCCCTTTAAACCCCCTGTACTCCCCGCGCACCCCCCCACACACACCGGCGGAGACTTTTAGTATGGCGTTTAGACACTACCCCAAATAACTGTGCCAAATTTCAAAACTATACCATTTTATTTTTCTATTTTTCCTTCTTTGACTGGACTATATGTATAGATTTTATATACATTACAAAGACTTTTCTCCGATTTCAATATTTTGGCGATAGTGAACTAATAGCATAATTTATTTTAGTTTTTTATTGAAACGATATAGCCAAATTCTCAATGTTAAAGTGTGTTACGTTGTGGCAGTAACACTGTAGCTGCAAAAAACATATCAAATGGCACTATGATCGTATGGAGTGAGTAGCACACCAAAGAGAAGAGCACAAGATCAAATTAGAAAAAAACACTATTTATTAACATTTAGCCTCGTGACATTATTACGGAATAAATATTCAACACAAACTTTATGAAACAAGAAAGCCACGTGTATGCACAAATGAGTAAAAGGTGCTATATAAATGTTCCAACATAATGATACATATTGGATAAATAATTAATTTGACTGCGGTCAAAGAAAAAAAATCTTACCGAAGCATGCTTGACCAAAAAAATCAGGAAGAAAATTCGAGCTCGAACTATGAGTGACTCTGAAACGAAATCTCCATGTCTCTAAGTTTAATTTAGTATAGAAACGTGTGACGAATAAGTCATCACTCTTCTGTGACTTTAAAAATACATTGTACAAATAACTTTTACTTCTGAAAGTCAGGAATCAAAAAAGGCGACTTCATGATATTGCAATCTTATTTCGAACCCCACATATGTCTCACCAAACGTTCCTTCAACTCAGTTGTCACTCATTTTCTTCTTTTGAAAACCTGTTCTAACGTTGGTCCAACTACAACATTGTCCTGTTCACATTCCTCCCCCCGAAGAAGAACAGAGTTTAAAGCAAAACTTCAAAATAATCAAAAAAGTTGCAAATACAACGCAGAACATATTACTACAAATGATTTTCAGTTGTTACCCACTGTATGCATGCAGCAATTTCATATCAATGATTGCAGAAAAAAAATTTTAAGATTAACCTTCAAAATCCAACTTAACATCATATGCTGAGAAAGAATTTCATAAATCCAACCAAGATAACCATAATAACCCTCGAACCATGGGATATTACAAAATGTTAACCAGTGCATAATTGTACATGACATATCATCAATACTCTTTGATACATTTTCAAAAATAGTGATGCCAATAATTACAATTTTTTTAATACTTGGCAAAGCAAATAATTAACTTTTCCACATGTATGGAGTCTGAATATTAAAACCCTCAGAATATCCTTTGAAACCATATTTTACAATATTAAAATTACATACATCAGAATAAAAAAATTTCATTTTCAAAAATTCACTAGATAACATTCACTTGACTATGCGCAAAATATATATGATTACAATAACACTTAAAAATTATTGAGTAATAGTAGTAATTAAATTTTTTGCACAGTTATGAACAGAACATAAGTTGCACACTTATGTTCTGTACCTAACAATTCATCAATTTCACCTTTCAATATACGATTCTTATGTCATAGTTTGGTTGTACAATTTTTCTTACATATATATCAGCATGTTTTCAGAATCTACCATTCATCTTATTAGTTTATCATTGAATCACTGTTACATGTATTGTATATAAATAAAAGTTTGAGGTAGCCAGGTAATAAAATCATACCTTTAAGAAATCACTGATAACTATTAAACATCAATTTATTTCATCATTAATAGAAAATATTTGTATCTAATTTTTTTTCTTGATCTCATTTTTATCACTCACATTTTAAAACAACCGTAAGTGGGCGGCAACTGAGTTGAAGGAACGTTTGGTGAGACATGTGATGTTCGAAATAAGATTGCAATATGATGAAGTCGCTTTTTTTTTGAAAACCTGTTCTAACGTTTGTTCAACTACAACATTGTCCTGTGAACTTTCGGTCCAACTATAACACACTGTCCTGTTCACAAAGTGATAAATTGGAATGTAGTAGAAATGTAAAGTCTAAGAGGTAAAAATAAACAAATGACTTAACGAAATATCAAAGAAAGGAGCAATTGATGACAAACGACCTTTGCAACTTTTCAAATGTGTTCAATCATTATTTCAGTAAAGACAAATTATAATGCTATAAAAATAACAATTTAAGTATCTTGGTTTTATGAAACGTTAAATCTTTATTAATTTATATTTAATTTTAGTTGTATTTTTTTTTGCTGTTGTTGTTGTTGTTTTGTCAGTATTTTTCTTAATTTTTCTGAATGTTGACATGTATGTTCTTCATTTTTGACACTGTGTTTTTTAATGCTTTGGCATGTATGTTTTTTAAATATTTCCTGCCTGCTTTCATGCGTCGTACGCCATTATGGGTAGGTAGGTGAAGGCGGTGAGGGTTAAATTAAATTAAGTTAAGAAACGTTAAATCGCATTGAAATTTCTTTCTTTTAATTGTTAAGACCATTAAAATGTAAGAGTAACTTTAGATAGGATTCAACTAACAAGTTAAGTAACTTATAAAGTCTTTATTTCCACTCTGTTTTTGAAGAATTCTGTTGAAAATTGAAGTACATTAGAAAAATTCCACAATTCGTAGATGTCTGAAAGATTTCATAAAGCTTCAATGTTTCTCCAATAATTCTTCAAGTCACGCATAAATCCCAAAATACCAGTTCGCTTGACTTAATTCAGTTGCCTAACATTAGCAGGGCATTCGCTCAAGAAAATAGAGGTGGAAATAGGAAAAACATATGGGAGGCTTTTCTTACTAATATGGAAGACTCAGCGCTTAAAAGCGCGTATATACTTGCGAGTCGAACTGTTCGCCGTTCGCATACTAGCCGTTCAAAAAAACTTATTTTTGCGAACCATGGGAAAGGAGCAAGTTACCAATGCAACGATTGGAATCGATTTGGAATACGGGTTGATATGAATGTTCATGGGAAAGAAGAATTATTCTCGAAGTCCCAATGTCAACTACGAATCCCATTTTGTTCGGCGAAAAACCGACTGGATTTGGTTCACGAACCGAAAACGCCGTTCATGCCTATGAACCAGGTACTTACGAGCAGTTTACGAACCGTTCGGCTCGATGATATATACGGGGCTTAACATTTTCACCAAAAACTGACAGGATTTGGTTCACGAACCAAAAACGCCGTTCATACCTATGAACCAGGTACTTTCGAGCAGTTTGCGAACCGTTCGGCTCGGTGATGTATATGCGCCTTAACATTTTCACAAAAAGCGCAAGAAAAGGTAAAGAATATAGCGCAAAGAAGATAATTTTCCTTCTGATGTTTGACTGCTGTTGTGTGAGAAATAGATGCCAGTTGAGTCTATACCTTATACAGCCTTACGCTTTTCACCGCTGAGGCGAGGTCTGCTAATATCGTTTCCCGTTTGTTATGCTTTTTGCCCGCCAACACCTCTTTTTCATTCTCTCGAAGTCAAACTCTGCTTGCATTTTTCTGTTCAAGATATGAGAAACGATGTAAACTTTACTTTCTACTCCTGGTTAACAAAGTAGATTTTCTGTATTTAAAGTCGTATGCATATAAATTAATTACTACAAACTTTCCAGGGATCAGATGGACTGTTTGCTACCATCAAAAGATGTCCTACAAGGCCTATTTACATGTCAACATCTTATAAACAAGGTAAAATTAGTCTACAGAATATCATTAATAGTTACTTAAATTTAAATATGCTTATTTATCGGAACTTTAATCAACTTTTAATAATTCAATCCAACTTTTTGTGAATGATTGTAGCACGGCTTTAAAATATTTAAAAACAAATACTATCATGAATTTTAGTAAAAATTATCTATTTATTTTTATATTCTAATTTGAATTATTTTCATAAATACAGAATGAAAGCATCAGAGTCGAGTAAAAATTTTCTGAAAAAATTATGTCCAAATATATTTAGGTGTACATTATTTAAATTGTATATAGGGGAGAGTAGCCGCATTTGGGACACCTGAACATTTTTTAACGTACAGTGATGTAGAAGAATTTTAATTAAGAAGAAGTAGTAGAATTTTGTGTAGTTTATTTATCTTCAAAACAGTGTAATTAACTTTTTATGAAATACACTTTAAAGTAGGGGAAAATTCAGCTTTAGAAAGTGAATCATCGGTCTAATCAAGGAAATCGGTGCCTAGATTGAACCACCAAGTTCAATTAAAGCAAAAATATATTTTGACTCTCAGATCCACACCAGCACAGAATGCATGAACCCAAGTATGACCTTCTATGCACTGCATCACTTCTTCTTCTTTCATTTTTTTTTCACAAATGATACTGTTACAACGATGTAATGTCGCTTTCCTCCCTCGCTAGTCTTATAGTTGGGGAAGGAGTTTTACAGGGGTAAGCATGGAGTGACGGGCAGCGACTATTCCGATACTCCTGACCTTGACGGCGAACTTGGCGACCATTTTGGTTACTTGGCGACAAATTTGGCGACTTTGGCGATAAATAGATTATTTCAGAAAATGCGACCCTTTTCTCGATATCTCTATTAGGAAATAAAATACGCTTGAATATACCAGAAAGCTCCATGTGACGTCACGGCCTGCCGTAAAGAGTATATAAGGACCGCGTTTGGATCAGAGGGAGTAGTGTTGTTCGACCGAAACGCCTTTGATTTTCGTCTGCAGAGCGAGCTAGAAAGATGGTGAGCTGAGCGCTATTGAAAGTGCTGTTATTGTCGTTATTAGTGATTTGCTGACTGTTTGTGTTGCTAAATCTCAGAGTGCTGAACTGTTATTACCTGTCAATTGTTGTCTGTTTACGTTGCTAATCTGTGCAAGATCTATTGTTTCTTGTTACCCGTGCTACGTGTTTTCCTGCACATTTGTGAATAAACCTTCATGCTCCATTATCCTGCGTGTTGAACTGTTTACACCATACACCCACAGAACGATTTTTGTAACAATACTTATCCTAAGTTTGTATACTTTTTTATCCAACATTGGATGGTTTTAGTGTCCCTTTTTTTTCTTTTGCTTTGACTTGTTCCTATTCCAGTTTATGAAAACTACTAGAGGTGATAAACTGCTTTCTGAGCTATTCCTGTGATTTAAGATATTAACCTCATGATATGAATGGCCAAATTTGGGAAACCTTTGAACAACAACAAAAAATTTCCCTAACGTCAATTTTAAGCTATTTTCTAAAATTGGTTATTATAGTAAATTGTAGCTAAAGAAATTTCCTATTTGAGGATATACTAACATATTTTCCTACTTAAGTTAGAACAGCGTAAGGTCTTTTGTTCGAATAATTAATTGATGTTATCTAAATCTAAACACTTGTTCTATAACAGTAACCACGCAGCATTTTCTCTTAAAAATGATTTCATTCACCTCATTTACATCGTACAACAAAATTTGTCTATTTTATGGCCTAAATATTTAATACAATTGAAGTTATGATGCCGATCCAATCTAGACCGGCGGTGCAAATCCGACGTCTCCCCCTGTTATTTTCAAAATATCTCTGCAAAAATACATCTTTCGTTGTTTACAGTTATTGATTAAACAAATTTTTTTTAAAGTATGTCAAAGGGTATCATTTATGAATACATTATTTGAATTTTGCGTTGTACATTCGGCATATTTACAAAATACACTTTCGAGTTCATATTTTTCTTCTTTTCTCTCCATTTCGTTTAAAAATCACCCCCATAATCATCAACACCAAAGTTGTATCAGTGTAATTCTATATCCACTGCAATTAACAGCAATTATCAGATCTAAATTAGAATACAGCAACGAAAAGTACAACACAACTCAGGAATTGAAGCATAAGAATAGTGAAGATACAGACACCAAAAAAATGAATGATTGCCTAGAAAGCAACTGAAAATTACAACAGTAAGGCTTTCGTTTCAGAATTGGCTGATTGTAAAATTCTTGGCCGCTCCAAATACTCTCAAGGATATCGAGGTCGAGTGAATGGTCACCAGACTCATATTGGGAAAATTCGTTCGAGTGATATGGTCTTTAAAGCACAAAAGTCTTAAATATGAAATAATTTTATTTATAAGCTCTAATATTTATTATGAAAAGCTTTAAATATTATCATACTTATTACTTACACTATTGACTATAAGACTCATATTTAAATATCCTCTGAAATACATTTACTTATTACCTATTTTAGACTTACATTATCAAAAGAAATCTTCCGAAACAGAGTTTTTACTTAAAATAAGGCTATGTGTAAAATGGCAGAATAGACAGGTCCTTCATTTCGAAATTTTCAGCATTTTTAAAGAGGAAGGGTAATAACGTGTAAAATCTTCTTTCTCGAAATTGTATACAACTACTCTTAATGCACAAAAGTCCTTCAATTATTTTATTTATGACTTGACCAACGTTATATTACAACAGGCTTATTACTTACGTTATTATCTATTAGACTTGGATTATTGAAAGAAATCTTCGGAAATCATTTCTTTTGCTCTTTTTTGACGAAAAATGCAAAATGTCCCTCTCCTATGAATGACAAAGTTGTTTATGAGATTATCAGTAGAATTAATGTATTTTGAATTATAATAGTTCAAAATGTTTAATTATGGCATAAAATTTTTAATTTTTTTCACTTAATGCATAGTTTTTGAAAATTCATGCAAAATATACTTTAACAAATGGTAAAATTTCAACAGGTGCAGAAATCAGCCAGCAGACGGCACCCCATAATTCTCCCGGCAACTTGGATTCCAACAACTCCGATAGATGGCGACACCAAGCAAGCAATGGGCACAAGCCGATGCGATGACAATGCGTGACGTCGCATAGTGATGATTTATCCACTTCATTGTGTACATTGCCATTGAGGGAAACTGTTATTTGAATGTTTAAAACTTCTGCTCACATGAAGCCCTGCCAAACATTAAATCGTTCTTCAGAAAATGTATTTATCGTGTATGTCTGTTGAAAATAAAATTTCTACACAAAGAATTCTTCGCGATCTCCATAATTAAGTGTAAACTTAAGAACGATGAACAATTTAATAGATTTTTAAATTCTAAAAAGGACAGAAAGCATAAGATGCCCTACAATATTCACGCGATATCTTTACGATGTTGTGCAGCATTCTAAATATCGTATCAACATCGTGGAGATATCGCAGAATATCTTGTGCTAATAGGGGTACAAGAGATTTCTGGAGTCTTTCCATCTACTAAATCTTCTTGTAAAACAATTTTGCAGCTCGTTAGTTCATGATAAGTTTGAAACTTACGATACTTGATGATGCAATAAGTTAAAAGCTTATAAATCTGTTCTTTTTAACAATAATTAATTAATATTTTTGTGGGTATAAAATAAATTTTCTATTTCTAAAAGCAAATTAATTTTAAATTACCAATTTAGCTCCAAACGAAATTAGCCAAATTTCAAGGAATTTGTTTTTACACTCTTCTCATGTTTGTAATGATGGATTGTTATTATCGATTTTACATTCACTTCCTGATATGCTAGAGTTTGAAATTTTGTGCACTTATGGGTTCTCGATGGCAATACACCATTTTAATATACCAGAACTGTCATTCAATCGATTAATTTAATTAAATTCCTATTTTATACTCGTGGAGCCAACTGGTGGTAAATTTGAGAAACAACTAATTCAAGATTCTATAATATTTATAATTATGAATGAATAATTAAAGAATAGAAAACAATTAAAATAAAAAGAACTTTCAACTTTTTATCACACTAATAAAAATGTATTTTTGAAAACAGGTTTCATTGAATTTATTTGATACAAAAATATTATTCGACACATTCAGGCAATGGGAAGTCAACTCAAAATACTTATTTGAGAGGCAACTGTTTTCGGAAAAATTTAAAAAAAATTGAACCATTGTATTAATAGTAGACTGCTGAAAAACGGATTACATTTGGTTCAATTTTGCACGGCAAACTGCACACTGTCAGATGTCGACTGCAAAAGTGGGCCCGAAATTCATAAAATGGCGGTTTATTCTTTATTCAATAAATGCCCTAGTTATACGAGGGACGTTCCGAAAGTAAGTTTCGTCATGCTTTTTCACAAGGAAGCTTTATTATAAACAGAAACATACAAAGGCCTAACAAAATACAAACTTTTGGCTACTTATTCCCACATATTCGCCACCGGTATTGATACATTTGTCGTACAGTGAAATCAATTTGACTAAACCATCTTGGTAAAAGTCGGAGCCCAGCGATTGAAGAAAGTTCTTCACAGCCTTAACGCCAGTTTGATGAGCATGTTCGGAAGTGACGTCCCGATAGTTTTGACTTCAATGAAATAAAAAGGTGAAAGTCTTATGGGGCAAGATCGGACTGTAGGCCGGGTGATCCAATCTCTCCCATCCCAGGGGACGAATGTGTATCTTTCTGTGTGGGGTCTTGCAATATCGTCGAAGAACAAAACCCCTAACTCAAGAGCCCTGGTCGGACCCTACAGTCCCATCAGACTTTCACCTTTTTCCTGCATTGAAGTGAGCACTATCGGGATGTCACTTCCGAAAATGCTTATCAAAAGTGGCGTTAAGGCTGTGAAGAACTTCCTTCAATCGCTGGGCACCGATTTTTACCAGGATGGTTTCTTCAAATTGATTTCACGGTACGACAAATGTATCAATACCGGTGGCGGATATGTGGAAAAATAGCCAAAAGTTTGTATTTTGTTACGCCATTATATGTTTCTATTTGTAATAAAGCTTCCTTGTGAAAAAGCATGACGAAACTTACTTTCGGAAAGTCCCTCGTACATGGTCTCCGAAAAGTATCTTCACGCTTTTAAATAAATTGAATAAAAACAGTTTTTAAAACCAGGTTTTTAATAGCGTACAAAAGAGCAGAAATAAATTCATTTTCGATTTTCTATTTTTTTTTATCTTTAATTTATAATTTATTGCTGTAAATATTATGTAATGGAGAAATTATTTTCTCTCAAATTCCCTTATACGCGGCATTACTGTGTGGAAACAAATTTATTAAATTAATAAATCTATTAATACTTTTCTGAATATTTTTAAAGAGTGTATATGCTACGGTTAATGTAGTTAATCTGTCATTATCCGCAATAACCACTTAAAGTGATAAATGATTTATCGCACTAGCCGGTTATTATCCACAATAACCGATTATCCACATTGACCGTAACATATATATTGTCATCTACAATACGAACCAGAGGGAGTGGTCTCCCCTAAACTTTCTCGTATACTTTCCCAAAAAGGTGCTCTTTCCCTTCCCTGCGCGTGGATGAAAAAATTCGAACCTACTGTAACCCAGAATCCAATGACTATCGGAAGGTTTCTCATTGTAGATTATAGTGATTGTAAAATATTTACGTAAAGAATGAAATTCAAAGAGATGCGTAGCGATTAGATGCGAACCGATTTTCCACTCTTACCGTCTCAAGGACAAAGTGGCGTAATCCTTCCTTTATAATCAATGCATTGAACAATGATGTATACGCTGCAAAATGTTTAATACAATTCAAATTCTTTAAGAGGGTAATTCCTTCATAACAAGTTTGATAAAGACCAATTATAGAAGAACAATCAAAATTAAATAGGATGTATAGAACCATCATAACATACTTATAGAAAAACTTTACAAACTACAAGTAAACTGTCACCATATAATAATTTATAATCATTACATTGAACAATGATGTATACGCTGCAAAATGCTTAATACAATTCAAATTCTTTAAGAGGATAATTCCTTCATAACATATTTGATAAAGATCAATTATGAAAGCACAATCAAAATTAAATAGGATGTATAGAACCATCATAACATACTTATAGAAAAATATAGTTCATACAAGCTAGAATAATAAAAGACGCCAAATAAACTTCCGTCGCAAGTTAACCAAAGTTAGAACCACGCGTGGTTTGAAGGATCAAAACAAATGAAATCCGCTGAGCATTTTTTTGCGCAACAGGACCTGGCGAGACGCCCTAAATGTTTGCTTCCTTACAAAATCTCGCCAGAATTGGTTTTTTGGCAAACTGTCAAGTTTTCGGAGTGTCCCTTCTTTGCGCAGGTATTGCTACCAGATATTACTAACAGTAGGGGAGAGTGGGGCACCTTGAACAGGTTGTAGATATTATTGCATGTGCATTCAAAGCTAATGTAAAATATGAAAAATTTTATGTTCTAAAAGAAAACTTTATTATATCAGTAAATGAAAACCAGAAATACAATTAATTATTGCATCAGGAAAATAGAGAAAACTAATTTTTAAAATATTATATGAAATGGATCAATGTGCCCCTTTGGGTGGGGTAGTTTGAACCTCCAGGAGGGGCATGTCTTTTCACTGACCACTTAGGATTAACATTGAACACTTTCACTGGACACTTAGGAACACGTCTATTGACGATTATAATGATTAATATCAACACTGAAATGCAACATCGATCGAGCCCTTTTAGTGGAAGCAGTTGTCATTGGTTTCCGAAGACACATCACAATGTTATTTCTGCTTATGAAACTTTTATCTTCTACTTTTGGTTTAAAAAATATTATAGTCAGTTTAGATTGTCTATAAAAATCAATTTCATATAGCTGTTCGTCATCTTCTCATGATAGATTAATTATTTTTCCAACATAATAAAGGGTTTTCTGTTTAGAATTTAATAGTATTAAAGCAATTAAAGCAAAATCACCATTTTCTGGGAGCATTTTAAAATATATTCCTCTTGCCCATCTTCCCTTTGTTCTGAGAAAACCATTCTTGTGTTAAAACGAGGAGAAAAGTCATTATCGTCCTTAGCTTTGGCAGACTGATACTTTTTTTACATACCGAGATAAAGTTATACGGTCTATTGCAAGGTGTTTACTTGTTTGCCGAACTGAGCGGCTTTTCATTAGGCTACCATCTACTTTGCCGCAAATAGACTTTGGCTTGTAGTTGCGAACCATTTTCTGTACATAAATAAATAAAATAAAAGTGTAACCAGCCGTTTAAGAGGATAAAAGAGTAAAAGCTAGATTGATTCAAAAGCAATTAAATTAGTTTTCATTTAATTAGCAACAAAAGTGCATTCATTTATGGTTTTTAAACACCTAAGATGCGTGTCTCCCAAGTTTATTTATTCTTGATAAATTAATATAAAAGTCCCTTGTATCAAAACACTGAAAGGTAATGACGAAAAAATGGTTTATTATTTTTTATTCTAACTGAAACACTAGCCTACTCTTCCACATTTAATAATGAAAAATTAATAACATTTTTAAACTTTGTGTAAACACCATATTTATTTGAGCATTTTTTTCATTTTTTATTTAATTTACATCATTATTTAAATGATGATTGATTTTTAAATCATTTGATTTTTGGTTTGATATTTAAATTAAAAATTTAAATTTATCTAAATTAAACTGACTTAAAATTTAATGCTTTTATATTTCAATGCATTATTATTGTTTTTATTTGATATTTAAATTAAATAGGCTATATATATATCTGTCTTGAAATGTAAGATTCATAATTCGAATAAAATAAATATTACTCTCTTCCATACATTAAACAAAACATAACTTTACTAATGGGGCAGATTGTCCATAGGTTCTAACTGCCCCGTTTCTTGTGGTTCAATGTACCCCATTGGCCGCCATTTTAAAATATTTACTTTGACACAGTTATGGTGCAGCACTTAAACTTAAAACTGTGATACAAATCATCATCTGGGACATTACAATCTGTTCAGTAAAAGAAACTAATTAAAAGCACGTTCATCAAAGTGAGAAAAACTGTTATCTTACCTGTAAAATTTTACTCTCATATGTGGATTTTAAACAAAACCCTCTACAATGGCAGCAAGCAAGGGAAATAAACAATGTTTTGCATGAATCATATATTCAGTTCTAGTTGATAGAACTGTGGTAACATCTAGTGTGAGAAAATAAAAATAAAAGAATAAATGCCGATGGTTCAAGGTGCCCCACTCTCCCCTACGCATGCGCATGGAGTTGAACAAGTATGCGATTATACAGACCGACAGACAGTCAGACGGACCTACATTCATGATGATAAAACTGTGTACCAAATTTTATCCATCTAGCTATTCAAGTTTTTGAGTTATACTGTTCGCATGACCGCGAACAGACCGACAGACTTCCCGTAGACGGATTTTGTCCAAAATTTGATAGAAACCTACAAATTATGTTTAAAGACCACATACCAAATTTCATCCCCGTAGCTCTCATAGTTTTCGAGTTATCGTGTTCACAGACATAATTCCAAAATTGTGTTTTTCGGACTCGGGGAGGTCTAAAACGTGAAGATTCGTCAAAATTTCCGAGTTCGAATTTTTTGACGATTACAATACTTTCTCTTCGTATACGAGAAAGTAATAAGCACAAAATTTCAAAAATCTGGCACATCAGGAAGTAAGTGAAAAATCAATACCAAAATTCAGGAAATTCATGAGGAAAGTTAAATAAAAGTCGGTAAAAATCTTTAAAATAGAACTAGCAAAAATATACTCTTCCGATTTTTTTTTTCAATAAATAAAGTATGAAAAGTTTTTAACAACTGAAATAAACACTGAATGGCATTGGGTCATTGATACTATAATTCTCGATCCAATACGGTTTCACAGCAGAAAATGTCACAACTTGTTGCGCGAATTGTTGAATTGTTGCTTGTTTATCGAATTTACATATGTAACGAAGTTACAGCATAACTTTCGAAATACATAAAATGAAAATCCACTTTCAAAACAAAATAATTAAATTGAATCTCAGCGGTTATCGAGATTATCGATTCTCCAATGCTTCATAAAACACGATTGGATATCTAATTACCACCTAGATGTGTTGCGTGCAAGTAATGGTGTGCATATTGAATGTTCTTAACATTTTCAATTAAAAAAAGGAAAGAAAAGAAAAAACTTTGATACTTTTTATATTGAATGCAAAAATCGGTAAATGTATTAAAATATCATTAATCGTTTTTATAAAATAATGTTTTAAAAATCCGAAGATACTTTTCAGAACCCCCTACATGTTTAATTTTGTTTTAATACTTTTATTAAACGCCATTTTAGCAATATCAAACCTAACCACATATGTTTTTAATATTCTTTACATGGAAAAGTTAAAAAGAATTTAATTTGTCCATTTATTTTGAGAAATTCATGGTTTTATTATTATCATAATTGTAATTATTATTATTATTATTATTATTATTATTCCTATGGCCTCCGCCACCACCTGATGGCTTATGCTTGCTGTTTCCAACCTTTCCACCCATGCATAAAACATTCTAACTTCAATATGTGTTTAAAAAATAAATTATAAAGAAAATGTTGTCATCCATTAAGAGTCTATACAAATCTCCTAAAGAGGGCAGCACGATTTTCGACTTTGAAGAACAATTCCGATTGTATAATTTGATGGTTACATTTATTTTCCTTTTTTAATTTACTTCAAAATGTTGGATGAATTTTCAGCTCTATTTTTGCAAGGCAATTGCATTTTGTAGCATTTTTTCCAACTTATCATAAGGATATACAATCAATCAAGTTGAATCACAGCTCCAATGCTTGATAGAGCCTGGTTGTAAATTTTGTAGAACTTAAAAATTCTTTCCACTTTATAT